>OX328132.1:110996514-111151514 GCA_946811695.1 Gonocerus acuteangulatus
GAAATGCAGTCGGAACGTCACCAGAAGCTGGAATTGTGGTTCTCAATCCTAATATAAAGGATATGCTATTACAGCATATATCTACGAAATATGTGGTGGCTGCACATATCGACTGTCCAGGAAAAACATTTACTCTAGTCAGTGTATATGCTAAGTTTTCGATACCGATCTTCAAAATATTACTTGAACTAGAAAATGTTTTACGAGAGATTCCGGAAAATATTATAATTATGGGTGACTTAAATGGGCATTCTACTATGTGGGGGTCTGCTACAACAGACAGGAAAGGACAACTAATAGAGGATTTTGTCACACTTCACAACCTGATTATTCTCAATGATCCATCATCACCACCAACCTTCCAAGGATCATCAGGCACTTCACACATAGACCTAATTATGGTCAGTATAGATAGTGCCAATAAAATAGATAATTGGGAAGTGCTCCAGGATTGGACTTCTAGTGACCACTGTGTCCTCCGGACAATTATACATGAGCCGGCTATTGGAAACATTTACACGAGGAAAAGATGGCGTACGAGGGACATAAATGTGGATTCTCTGCGCGAAAATATAGCATGGTTCTTGGACACTCTTGTGCCAAACAACGATTTGGAGACCCACACTATAGAGTTCACTTTGGCTGTAGTGCGGGCGTGTGACCAGATTCTTCCATTTAGTAAGACTTTAAAAAGGAAGGTCCCATGGCGGACACGGGAGCTGAGTGAACGGAAGAAATTAACTTACAGAGAACGGAGAAAGTACCAAAGAGCCAAAGATCCGCAGACTCGAGAATCCCTAAAAAATACGTATCTTGACCTCAAATCTCAATTCCAGGCTACCGTCAACGAGCAGAAGAAGAAAACCTGGAAAACGTTTATTGAAACTACGGAGAAGGAGGGGCCTTGGGGTTTACCCTACAAAGTATCTCAGAGCAATAAACTATTCAAAGATTTTCTTGTTGCTCTAAGAGACGAAGGTGGTTTATACACTAGAACCAATGAGGAGGCCGTGACAAAAATCCTAGACCACTGCTTCCCCGAAGATGACATCCGCCAGGAGAGCTCTAGCAAGAACCTTATTAGGAAATCCTCAGAAACGCCACCCACTACAGAAGATTCTCCAAATTGGGATGAACTGGATGTAGAAATAGTCGTTGACTCCCTCAAAAGCAATAAATCCCCTGGACCTGACTTCATAGATGTCAACATAATTAAGAAGTGCAAAAGAATTTTTGCTCCACAACTGATGAGACTATATAATCGGTGTCTCAACGAAGGATACTTCCCGAAGATTTGGAAGGAAGCCGAGGTTTTGGTCATTCCGAAGTCAGCAGATAGCAAAGCTCGGCCGGGTGGATACAGAGCAATCAGTCTGCTTCCTGTGCTAGGTAAAATTTTCGAGCGACTCATCGTTATGAACCTGCTTCCAAGAATAATGGAAACAATTTCTCCCAACCAATACGGAGGTGTGAAAGGAAGATCTACGACGGACGCCATGAAAGCCATCCACAATAAGATACTGGATTCCCCAGCTAAGTACATTGTTAGTATCTTTGCAGAGATAAGTGGAGCATTTGATAACCTGTGGTGGCCTGCTATTCTGAATGCCTTAAAGGACGTCGATTGCCCTACTAATCTCTACAAATTACTGCAAAGTTATTTAGCCGATAGGAAAGCATTTGTGGCACTCCCTAGTGGACGAGTATGGCATAAGGTAAATACTGGATGCCACCAAGGTTCCGTATTAGGCCCCTACATGTGGAACCTTGTCTTCAACTCGCTCCTCAATGAGTTAACCACTGTTGGCTTCACCCCAGTAGCCTTTGTGGATGACCTGGCGGTCCTCGTGGAAGGACAAACCCAAACAACACTTAAAGAAAACACCAAGCAGGCAATCAACATAATAACTAGATGGTGTACTGAAAATAAGCTCAGACTGAATCCGGTCAAAACTTGGCTTTTGATGTTGAAAGGCCGAATTTGGCAAAGAAATGCTTTCAGTCTAGAAATAGAAGACACTGAAGTTTCTCTTTCTGAGGAGGTCAAATATTTGGGAGTTGCCTTTGGCAAAAAAATGAATCTTAGCCCGCACATGAGAGAGCTAAAGAGTACCATAACTACTAAACGGCATTTTTTTGGGGGGGGGGGGGGTTATCGTTAAAGAGTTATCCGGCCAAAAAGAGCAAAAAGTTTTTCCCCAAAATGACAAACATTCAAGAGCGGATATTTCGAAAACTAAAGATATATCGAAAACTAAAGATATCTCGAAAACTTTATAGAATAGAACTTGTAGGAAATTTAATCAGCTTTCATTTATTATAGAGTAGTCATGTCGCTAGGACGCAGGGTTTCCGAGATATAAGTGAAAACCCGAAAAATGGGACCTTCTAACCCCCCCCCCCCCCGCCACAAAGCCTACGGGGAGGACTTTTGATATCTTTACCTCCTATCCAGCCCAAACAAAGTTACGAAGTCCAAAATTATGTTACAAAAATTTCTACCTACCGCTGTTTTTAAGCATTCGTTGCCTGGACTGATCGGAATCGGTTGAGAAATCTTGGAAAAAAAAAAACATTCTAAATGTCCGAGAACAGTTGGAGAAAACTTTAAAATCGTTGGTGTTTTGTATTAATTGCATAAGTGTCCCAATTATTTTGTTACTTACTAAATATTATCTCAAGATAATTAGCCAACAACGATTGGAATCTATTGGTACAACAATAACCAAGAACTCTGTAATTTAGTTTGCTTTCGGAGTATCAAACCGACATTAGATTTGGTTATAGCCCAAGTTGGACGATTAATTAAGGGGAAGACAAACTGAAGGTACAACTAGGTAAATACATCTAAATTAAAGGACTAGTGTCCTCTTTAGCTTCCTCAGAATTGAGTTAGATCTGAATAATAACCTACACAATATTGGCATTTTCAATGTAAAAAGTTAATATTAGACAGTGAAGATAAAAACAAAAGTCTACAATATGGGTAAAGGTCTTGGATAGCAGCGTCTTGAACCATTCCGTCTGCAGTTTGTCGGTTGTCTTATTTTGTAGGCTATAAGATTTTGCTGAAAACTCTTAGACTAAATTTCGAATAACATTTGAAAATAATAGACAAAACTTCTTTTAGCGTGGTACCTCCCTCCTTCCATAGGAACAAACCGTTCTTATAAGGAAGACCTCATGACAAAATCCAGAACTTCATCCAAACTAATACGTTGAAATTTTGGTTACGTTTGGAGTTAAGGAAGGATTATAATAACATATTTTATTAACAGACATGAAAAGTTTTGGAAACTTCATATATTTTCGTTAATATATCGAGAACTGTTGGGAATGTTGGTAAGCCGAAGGTTACCATTCGAAAGCTTACTAAGTGTTCTATGAAAAAATGTTCTGAAGAAAGATTTGATTGGGCGATGTAAATCGGAGAAATAAGTGCTTAATTAAAACTTTGAAGTAATTGATTTTGTTTATTTGAACGGTTCTTTTTTTCTGTTTTTATTTCTTGTTTTTTTTAATTGCTTATAGTAGGAGAATGTATTTGTCAATAAGACAGGATAATTAAAATAAGAAAACAAATAATGTATTGTTAGAAATATAGCTTTCCAAGAGAGAGATTCAAAGACGCCTTGTGAATATGTTCTACTACTGTACTGGTGTTGGTGTTTTTTCTGTTTTTCCCCTATTTGCCCCACTTTTTAATTTGTTGTTTTATTGAAATGCATTGAACGGTTAAATGATTTTTCTAGCTATACGGTAGGGGTCAATCAACCTTTATCTACTCTTTGTTTTGTGAGTGTTCTCCCTGGCCATGCCCCTAAGATCACCTTCCACTCTTTAAGAGGGATGACTCCTAAAATATTGCTTTTATTCCAGATAAGCTTTTCGGAAATTTTAAAACAACCCTTCAAATGTTTCTATTCCTTTAGAAATGTCACTAGGGATAACAAAGGAATCGCGCTAAGATGACGCAGTTCCTGCGAGTCGGGCTTTTTTGTTTGGGGGGTGGTGAGGCATATGGCCAGGTTGAGGTTGAAGAACTTGCAATTGCAATAATTTAAATTTAGTTTTTAATAAAATTATTAATCTTATATTCAGCATAATAAAAGAAGACTCTTGGTTTTGCTGCCCTCTGGTAACACATTTTCTATTGTATTATGGAGTCTGATGGGTTGAAATAATGGAAGTTTTCTGTACTCTCTCTACGATTTCCTCTAATCATGTTAGACTTTATCATTCTTTACTTGTAATATTTTTATATCAGAACTCACAATCTAAATCAATCTGGACAAAGAAGATAATATATCATGGGATTACTTCTGCTTCCAGAAACAGTAATTTATTTGTTCTACCTGGATCCTGGTTTATCCTGTTGGTTGCGATTTGTTCTCTAATTATTCCAATTTTTTTCACATATTTGTTTCTTCAGACAAATTAAAGCAGATATGTTATTTTTACTCCTTGTAAGTTTTTTTTGTTCCACATTAACTTCATGTTACCATATTTTTCCACTCTACTGGGGACTGCTATCCGAAATATTATACTCTATATTTCTATTAGAGGATGCTTTTTTTGTCCTCTCTATATTTCTACCTGAGGTATCCCTTTTTGGGGCTCTACATTAAGTAATTCATTGAGCATTCGGACTTTTTCGGGGGGGGGGGGTATTCGTTTAAGAATTGCAAATTACACAGTTACGTTTTCGTTTTCCTCAGACTCTATCCTTGAGAGGACAGACCAACGTATTTCCGTGGAAGGAAAAACAAAAGAAAACCCGTGATTTGAGCAAAACAGCCAGAGGATGACAAAAAGGGGTGAATTATGGGTAGAAAAAAAGGACATCGGACGAAGGAAGGCGTATCGCATTGAATAGAAGATGAGGGAGTGGAAGGTCTCCTTTACATAATCAGTTTAAACTAACAGAGGGAATTTGGGGCAGTGTCGCGTGGACTTCTCTCCGCCATTTTATATAAAAATGATTTATTTACACTTTAAAATTTTTTTAACTACTTTCCGGAGGAATGTAGCTATTGGGGTTGCACTCATAAAAGAATTTTTGAAAAATTGTCTGAAATCTTATTCCATCCTACCTACTATTAGATACCGAAAATGTCCCAGGCTCAAATTTATGTATATGTAAATGGGTTTACAGGCCCCTAGCTATTCATTAATTTTTAAAATATGAATGATGAATTTTTCTGTCATAACGTTTTGGAAAAATTTAATTTTTCTTTCGGTCCTTGACGGAAACAATAAATATCCCATAAATGAGTTCCGACAATTTTATGTTCTTTTTTTGCGGATGGCTTGTTCTAATAGACCTTCATTTTCTTTAAGAAAGGAATCTAAATAAAGTGGCTGATTTTAGGTCAAAATGAGCCACGATCTTTTGGGTTTATGAAACGCGTTAATTCTTTATAGGTCATGTGGGTATATGAGTCTAAATGTAAACTAGCTAGCAAGAATCCTAGTGGTCGATCACAAATCTATGACTTTTTTCCTCGAAATACACAGTGGGCAAAAGATTTGGACTTTTGGGATAAAAGGACTGTAAGAAGAGTTGACAAATGGCTCGGAAATGTGGTCCACTTTTAAACCGGATAATTTATTTATTTATGAGCGACCGTAACTAAGGCGACTCCCTCAGAACAAAAATTACATATATAATATACATACGAAAATTACATCTAATTAAATACAATCTTATTTTACACATTTTTGCCCAAATATACAAATTGAAATTTATATACACATCTATTTATAAGAGAATACAATATTACAATATACTTGAATATATGAAAAATCAATATTATAATAATGCATAAAGTTTATAGAAATAATCAATTAAGTTGGTTAAAGGAGGTTTCACACTCCTTTTAGTTTTAGATTCTCAAATGTAAGATTTTAGTATAGTACGGCTGTATAGTTTTAACATTATAAGACAAATAAAATACATACACATATATGTGTGTATGTCCTGTTATAATTTGTTCATGTTTAATTATAATTATAATTTGTTTAGGAGGTTGGTCTTGTTGAGGTAGTTCAGTATGTTATCTACATATTTGCTTCCATCGCCGAGTAATTCAGTCATATTGTAAGGTAAGTCATAGTTTTGTCGCTGTAAACATTCAGTAAGTATGTGCTTTATAGTCAGCGGTGTGTTACACTGTGTACATGTCGGTCTGTCCTGTCTTGTCATGAGATAAGAGTGTGTCAGTCGGGAATGGCCAATTCTTAAGCGGCATAATATCACTTCGTCTCTTCTATTATCCCTTTTACTTGAAGGCCATTCACCTACCGTCTGTTTTATTTCGCGAAGTTTGTTTTCTGTCGTCATGTGCCAAGATTTCTGCCACTTTTCTGTAATAAACCTTCTTACTTCGATTTGCAGATCTTGTAATGTAACTTTGTCTATGTCCTGTATGTTTTGTATTGTAGCCGTCCGAGCCAGTACGTCAGCTTGAGTGCTTTTTCCTATGTCCTCATGTCCTGGGAGCCAATATATTGTGATTTCTTTATTCGTCCGGTGTATCTGTTCTAGTATGTTTATAATGATGGGATTGTCGTTGTACATGTTTTGTAGTCCATGTATTGAGCTAAGTGAGTCCGTAAATAGTGTTATCTTTTGTTTTTGTATGTCGTGTGCATTTCCCAGAGCAAGGTGAATGGCGTGCAGCTCAGCAGACGCCAAAGATGAAGACCAAAATCCGACCTCGAATTGGTCGAGGAGTGGATGAATACTAATGATGTCCACTTTATCCCTAGCGGATGACTAATATAATAGGATTGCCATTTAGCCCATATGAATAATGCTGATACCCCGAAAAAATCCTGGTTGAGGTATAACAAGGAACGAGACGAAGCACAGTGGGGCAAAATGGAATTTCGTTGAAAAAAAAATGCTACAGCCTTCAAATCTTAACCGATTTTAATGCATTTTATTTTAAAAGAAAGCTAGTAAATCACAGAACAACTTTGTTTAGCCATATGTTTGTTTTTGTGTCCCCTGTTTATTGAATTACATGTAAATAATTCATGAATTTTCATAATTGATCATAAAATAATATTTTATTTTTCATCTATCATATCAGCAGATATCGTTGAAATTAAACATTCAAATCCTGAACACATGGAAAAAATCAAAATATATTTTCAAATCATTCAAAAATCCTATTATTTCAATTAATCTCATTGTTGAATTAAGATAAATTTACGTTTTGAAGATGCCAGTCTGATTTATTTCAAGTCTAATCATGATTTAAATGTTTAATTTCAACGATGTCAGTGCTGATATTAGGTTAGATAAAAAATAAAATAGTAATTTATGTTCAATTGTAAAAGTTCATGAATTATTTACACGTAATTTAATAAAGAGAGGAAACAAAAAACAACTTTTGCACGCTTACTCCCCATTAATAAGCCGGCCTAGTTTGGGCAGGTAAGGGTCAAATGTTTGAACGCTGACGGCACATTGATTAGTGAAGGACTATAGGGCAAGAATGGTATCTAATGTGGAGGGATGTGAGCCAATTCTGGCCTACGTAATGCTTATTAATAACTAAGAACCTTGCATAAGGAGTTGTGCATAATCTAAACCACACACTAAACGAAAATGTCCATATGCACCAGGGCGCCCTAATTTGTGTTCCTCTTTAATTCTTAAGACCCGCAAAATAAATGGAGTGAACGAAGGTTTTTCTGTTAAAGACACTGTTCTTATATTATTGAGTCAGCTGAACCTTATATAATGATTTTCTTATGCCTAGCTGAAGAATTAGCTTAGTTTTCGGTTATAATGTGAGACTATTTTTAACTATTTCGAAAATGTTATATGCCAATGATATTCACTAAAAAAAAACTTCTGACGAGTAATAACGAATTGTCAGTGCAAACATGACTTATGAATGTTAAAGCAGGGCAATGTCCTCTGAATCGTCACGCAATGTAGTGCGGAACATCAATTTCCTTGCCGAACCACTTTAGGTGAAGAGGTGTAAATATTTGCCATCCACCGGACATATTTGATATTCGCCTTGAAATAATCATAAAAGCCTGCCGATTCCTTAAGGGCGCCTTACACATTTTGTGATGCTTATTAGCTAGCGACTACCTGTTGATGCTTCCGAGTGTTAATCCACTAAGTCCCACATCGATAAGGGACAGTTGCCTTCTCGATAGTGGGAAATTTGTCTTTCCATTTTAATATCTTATACTGTAATATTTTCTACGACACAACGGTGTTGGACGGAATAGAAAGGAGAACAAGCATACTGAAGCAGCGATGTTATTTATTAAATATAAAGTATGCGGCCCTCCTCCATATTCACTTTACTGACACAAAACAGAACGCCAATTGTTGGCCTCCTAGATTAGCGTCCACCAGTTGTATAGATCCAGTCCAAATGGACTTTTTCAGTCTGTTAATAACTCATCCCATAATGATTAAATTGATGACATTATATTCCCTCTGTTTATTTATATTCTTCGTAAAGCTCCAGATATAATAGATTTTTCCACTCTGTATCAGGCCTATTTAGACTCTACCCAAAATATAAAGAAGTACACCCTATATAGATCGTCCACGAATTAATAATACCTGTTCATCTAGCTCAGAATGGTCCAGGTCTCCGAGAAATATGTTAACACTGGTCGTAGGACGCCACCACCTATTACTTTACATTGCCCACAAACCATCCCTAAGACACGGTGCCATGGTGCCAAAATCAGTCGTCCCAATTCAGTGCAGACTGACCAGTTTCGAACGCCAACAAGTGTCTTAGGCAACTCTCTCCATCCTGCGGTGTTTTGGTATTCCGCACAGTCGGGCCAAACGACATTTTTTGTTTCAAAAAAGGCTACAGCTTCCAAATCTTAACCGATTTCAATGAATTTTACTTTAAATGAAAACTAATAAAATATAGAAAAACTTTGTCTAGCAAGATTATTGTTTTTTGTTTCCTCTGTTTATTAAATTACGTGTAAATAATTCATGAACTTTTACAATTGAACATAAACTAACCGTTGAAGGCACATTGATAAGTGGAGGAATATAGGTCAAGAATAGTATCTAGTATAATGGGTTGGTAGTTTAAGGGCAGAAAACTGCTTGGTCATCACCGCCCTAAGAGTATGGTTAAATTAGTTTTTTATTTTATTTTTTTTTGTTGTTATTTTTTTGTCACTACTTTTTGACATGTTTAGTCATTAAAAGAAACCATGTCACGAAATTTTTCGCCGAGTCTAATGACTTCCGCGCGTTTGTAATTGTCGTTTGTTTCGTAAGGCGATGCAATTCTATCTGCCTTCCCTTCCCCTTTCCTGAGTTAGATTTCTTTGTTGTAGCATTTACACATCAATTAAACGTTATTTACATATATGCAGACTTAAATATTGAAATTTTGTACACTTTAATTTACTAAATTATATATATTGACAATAAATATTTAGTTTTATGGTTGCTAATTCCAGAGTCATTCTAAAAGTTTTGGTATAATTGTGTCTTCACTTTTAAAATTAATGTGACTATCATCTTTAACATATTCTGTACATTTTAAACAGTTTTATTAATTGTTTTAAATGCATGTAAAATTGTAAGTTTATTGATATCACAGCAAACCGTGTAAGGTTAAAAATAATTTTAAACTAATAGTTAAGGCTTTTTATTTTTAAGTGAAATTATTTAATTTTTAATGGGCATGAATATAATGGCTTTTCAAATAATGAAAATGTCAAGAAAAAGTCCTGAAATTGGTTTTCACAAAAGTAGTAGACACTCTGTATATATATATATATATATATATATATATATATATATATATAATATATATATATATATATATATAAATTTTAAGATATCTTGAAACAAAAGGCTTTCGTAAAATACCTATTTGTCTCTGAAATCCAAGCAATTGTTATATATGCAATTTTTTTCGTATTGCACTTTACACACACATATATGTTAAAAATAATTACAAATTATTTATCACATAGAGTAAGCGTATATAGTAAACCACCTAAGATGACACAAAACTAAAATCTTGAATGATAAAATATTATAGTGAAATGTTCAGGGGAATCCTTGTTTAAGATATAAAGCCTCATTAAGTATTCAGTCGGAGTTTTATTATCTATTCACTTTATGATGCCGCCTGCTTGGCGGAGGCAAACAACATTTTAATCGCCCGAAGGAGTCGTCCTGCTCGTAAAAGGTTTCATGATCTTCGGGACTTCGAAATTTTTACCCTAGTTATCTCGGGTAGGGAAAACCCCCTCTTTTTTTAAATCTAAAGTAACCTCTTTATCGGCCTATTAGGCAGTTTAATTGCTCTGTTTACAGTTGAGAAATTATTAAAACAACTTGTTGAAAAATAAGGCACTTAAGATATCGATTGTTGCAAAAACTGCATCAGCTTTCTCAAAATCTAGTTTAATGTTAGTCTTACGCCGGTTTAATTATTTAAATTTGTATGGGGTGGTCCAAGGATTTGATGCTACAGCTACAACTAAGATATTGGGATAAAAAAAAGAAAGAATTATTTTGACGAGACACTTATCATTAATTACATCGGCACACAAAATAAAAAAAGTGGTCTGTTCCAATGACCCTATACATATGTTCTTATGTATTTTGACACGTTTACCCATACAATGCGAATAATACTAGAACTTCTCGTGTTCTTTCAGTTCTGAAGCATGAATTTTTCTATTGGGCACTTCCGAATTGCGTTATTAGGCTGGTTTCCTGTATAAGGTGGGGGAGCTTAAATATAAACCTACATCAGATGCAACCGCAACAATATAAACCTACATCAGATGCATTCAACTGTCGGCAAGTAATATGAATTCTTTTGTGACATTATATGCTCCTTGCAATTTCAAATTACTACAAGTTTTCAAAATGACAAATTAAAAACCTATGCGTAGCCCCTCAAGAATGAAGTGTAGGCAAACCGTCTTTTACTGTTGCGCCTTCATTATTTGGTATTGTGATTCCGCCTTGCACATTACCCATCAAAATGTATTCAAATGCGTTATATATGTAAAAATAATAATTTTTCAGGTTTGTGTACGGTTGAGGTTCATTAATGGCCACCTCCTGGACCCAGTAATGGTTACTGTAATTAAGAAATTGAAAATAAATGTGTGTTTTATTTATTTACTGTTTTAGGATTTTTTTTTATTTTAAAATTTTGTGGAAATAATTTTTTTTTATTATTTTAAGTAAACATTTACTTAATATTAAGGTAAATATTTATAAAAATAAATATTTCTTTTAAGCTTTTTGAATAAACTGAAGAAGAAAATTAAATTTTCTTTTCACAGGTACATGTTTTTTTTTTAAAACTTTTTCCTAAATCATTCGCATACATTAATAATACAGGATTCTGATACATGAATAGAAAGCTGATACATAAATGGTTAAATGAAGAAGTTTTTCTAAGAGCCGGAAATCTCAGATCCTGCCCATTAAAAAGTAATGCTAGTAAGAAATATCAAGAAAATTTCAGGAAATTTAGAATAGCTTTCTTTTGGTAAGATAGACATCCTTAAATTCATTCATTTTTACGTTTACTTTCAACTAGTCTTATAGTAAATTTACTCAGCCTTTGAGTGGTTTCACTTCCTTTCTAGTAGAACCACCTGGAACGGAGATACAATGATTAGTCTTCTAAAAACCACGTTTGTCCCGAAAAAATAATGAAAAAACGTTTTCTCCCTTATGCGTGAGAATTCGGGAAATCGTCACATAACATTTTTCGTTTCACTAGGGGTCCCTCCCATCACCTTAAACAATATGACTAAACATTTACACACACACTGAAGAAGTGCAAAAATATTTCCATGATTCATGTCGGGCCTAATAAATAAAGTATTGTGAAGAAAGGATGTTTTCTTTAACGAGCCCACACCTCCTAATATTTGAAAGAATTTAGATATAGTTTAGGTCATCTGCAAGAATAAAATTTATATATATATATATATATATATATATATATATATATATATATGTATATATATATATATATATATATATATTATACACTCATGTACATACATATACGCCTATATATCTTTCATGATTAAGTGTAGAGATAGATAGATAAAAAACTGTATTTAAGCTTTCACTTTTTACACGGAGGCCACTTAATGTGCCGAAAATACCATAATTTCATGGTAAATTATAAAATATCATAATTCTCTAATAATAAGGAAAAATTTACACTTATATATTAAAAATAATAATAATGATAATAATAAGTTCTATTGGAGGGTAAATGGGCGGGCTAAAGGGTTGCTGGAGCGGACGTGCGGATATGGAAGCCGTCCGACTTCTTTTGGGAGCTCTGCTAAGCTATAGTGCCCTATTCCACTGCTTAGCATCTCCTAGTATATCTGATTCCCGCCAACGCCTACTGCTTTTCCTCCCCGTGGTACCCCCTGGGCAACGTTCTTGTATAGTACATGAACGGCGAAAAGCAGAGGCGGGGATCTACTGTGAAGTAGGGCCACCTTCCTTACTGAGTGGATCCTCCTCTATTAGAGAGAGAATGAGCGGCGGTCTGCCGGCCAAAGTTGCAGCCCGACCACCAGACTCGGTGGCGAGGATTAGGAGTCTAAGTCACCTAAACAACCTTCCCTACGTCAACAAATGAGACAGCCGGACTCCTCATTACGGACAACCCAGGGGGTAAGCAGGACCTTCTGGGCGACCCCTGCATGGACTTGGACCAATCCCTAGCTAATAAAAATTCAACCCATAACGCCCTAAGTGGGGGTAATGGGAACAGTGTAGATCTAACACATGGACGTGAACCGACCGGTGATTCTCAAATCCAAGTGTTAAACAACGAACTCGGCGAAACTCGAAACAGTGCTACTCGGTTCACTTTGGAGCCGTTTATAACGCCTACAAAGAGTCCCGAGAAGAAGAGACAAAGAAAAACATGGAAGAGGAAACTTTTAGAAATTCCAGCAAATAGTGAAGCTAAATATTCAAAATTCATTATAATAAGCCGAACGGAGGGACATTCATTTGCAAAAGTGTCCCCGTTTCTTATTAACAAACTGATTTCTCAGAATTTTGGAAACGTTGCAGGACTGAGCAAGATGGCTAATGGGGCCTTGCTGATTGAAGCAGCTACCAAACAGCAAGCAGAAAAAATTATGATTACAGACACTCTGGGGGCATTCAGTGTTAAGGCAGAACTGCACAAAACATTGAATACCTCCAGAGGGGTGGTTACATGCTTCGATTTGGAGCAGTCATCCGAGGAGGAAATAAAAGACGGGCTAAGGGATCAAGGCGTCATTGCTCTTCGTAAATTCCTTCGAAAGAAGAGAATTGCGAACGGCAATGAAGAAGCCCTAGAATTCACAGGGAGTGTGATGCTCACATTCGATCGACCCGAGCTCCCTCCTTGTGTACAAGCAGCATTCTACAAGCTGAGAGTCCGCCCTTATGTACCCGCGCCGATGAGATGTTTTAAGTGCCAAAGGTTTGGGCATTCCGTGTTAAGATTCAGGTCGGAGATAGAGATATGTGTTTGTGGTCACGCAGCACATGGCTCGTCTGCTTGCCCGTCTCCACCGAAATGCCCAAATTGTGACGGTCCCCACAATGCCCGATCTCGTGATTGCATGGAATTTAAAATTGAAAAAGAGATCCAAAAAATGAGATCTGAAATTAAAAATCTGACATTCAAAGAAGCCCGAGTTTTAGTAAAGAGTACCACATATGCACACACAGGTACGTACTCTAGTGCAGTCAGAAATGAGACTGAAAAAAATGCAAAAACTGAAAAGAATAAATTTAAAAACACCCATTCCCCCTTTACCCAGACTCCCCAAAATTTCCTCCCTCACCGGTTCCCCTCCCCTCCCCATCAACATCATTCACTCCGGTGAATGAAAATAAAGAAAACGGAAACTCAATTTCCCCTAAAATTATCGAGAAAGGTGAAATTGTGCCGTCTGTTCCTCCGCCTTCCCTCAACGTAAATGCCGTTGAGGAAGTGATGACGGTGGCACATTTACACTTGTGTTACCTGGAAAAAAGGGTTGGCCCTAGGGTAAGAAACGAAGGCCTAAGAAATTGCCTGCTGATTCGGAATGAATACTAATAATTTGATTTAAGATGCCTCAGTCCAACAAATTTATACAATGGAATGTTCGTGGGTTTTCAGAGCATAGCGACGAACTTCGTTATTTGATCCGCACCTACAATCCTTTAGTCGTAGCTCTCCAGGAAACTAAATTTCCTGAGGGTTGCGCTAGTGCATTGTCGGGCTTGTGAGTACAGAGAGCCCGAGGTATTGCCGGGTGGTCGAAGCCACGGTGGCGTGGCTATCTACACCATGGAGAACCTCGGAGCGGTCTTATTCTCATCAATCTCATGATCTTATTCTTATCAATTTAGACACACCGTTACAAGTCGTCGCTGTGCGTCTGAAGACCCCTATAGCTGCCACCCTCTGTTCTTTATATCTCCCAGATAGTAGAAGATATGACGTGATAGAGGTTAAGAATGTAATTTCACAATTACCCCCTCCAGTCATAATATTCGGCGATTTTAATACGCACAATGTGTCCTGGGGTTCAAGAAGAAGCACCCCTCAGGGTCGCTTATTGTACAACGCCGTCGAAGAGCTGGATCTACTGATCCTCAACGACGGGTCACCAACCCACTTCTCCGAATCCTCAGGAACGTTAGATGCTATTGACCTCACAATTACAAGCAACGCCATATCATCAAACCTTCAATGGGAAGTTCTTGAAGATCCTCATCGATCTGGCCACTTCCCTATAGTAGTTACCCATTCAAGGAGATATTGGGAATGTAAAAAGACGAGCAAATGGGCATTTAAACGGGCTGACTGGGACAGATTTAGAGATGTATTCATTCCTCCTGGCTCAGCAGAATCAACGGACGAAACCCTGCAGAGCATCATGAAGGCTATTGACGATGCATGTGAAAAGTCTATCCCCCCATATCTCATCCCACACTCGGAGAAATCCGGTTCCTTGGTGGGATGGGGACTGTTGGGATGCTAACAAAGAAAAAAAAGAGCCTTTAACTGCTTTAAACGACACCCAACTCAAGACAATCACGTAGCGAGAGCGGTGGAAAGAAGAATAAAACTTCAAAAGAAAAGAGACTCTTGGGCGAATTACGTCTGCCCGATGACAAGCAATGCCTCTCCTAATTATGTATGGAGAATAGTAAGGGCAATAGGAGGAAGATGCACAAAACCCCAGATTCCAGTTCTACAAAACGCTTGTTTTGCGTTTTGCATTTTGAACAACGAGTGTTCATTGATCATTCGTTGGATATCGCGTACACATTCGCAGATCACTTCGGTTCTACGTTTAGCCTTATAGACTACGATGACCACTTCCGAGCTTCTAGAGCTAAGAAAGAGGCCATTCATCTGTATTTTGGACAAACCGAGGACACAACGAGTGATTACAATGTACACTTCAGCCTGGCAGAACTTAAAAGGGCACTTCGGGGGGCATCTAGGAAATCATCGCCTGGATGCGATGGGATACCTTTCGAGGCTTTAAGAAATCTCCCGGAAGCAGGAAAAAGAATGATTCTAGATTTTTATAATCAACTCTGTACCGAAGCGAAATTCCCTGCCGCTTGGAAAGAATCAATAATTGTCCCAATCATGAAGCCCGGTAAGGAACCTCAGTCACCAGATACAGACCCATTTCGCTGTTGTGTTGTCTAGGAAAGCTCCTGGAGGCTATGGTGAAATACCGGCTGGTTCATGAGCTTGAGAAGAACAATTTAATTAGTCAGTACCAAGCAGGATTTAGGCGGAATCACTCCACCCAAGATCAATTGGCGTTATTAGAGCATTCCATACATAAGACATTTTGTTCTCAACGCCATCTCACTGCCATTTTTTTCGACATGAAGCAAGCTTATGACAGGGCATGGAGATATGGTATACTCCGTAGGCTCAATGAATGGGGACTCAGGGGACGCCTGCCCCTATTTCTCATGAGCTTTCTCAAGGATAGATCGTTTAGAGTAAGAATCGGGGATGCCCTGTCATCGTTACGAGTACAGGAAAACGGACTGCCACAGGATTCCGTCCTCAGCGTCCTCAGTGTTTCTTGTCGCTATAACGGCTTAGCTGATAATGTGCAGGTTGGAGTAGGCAGATGGCTCTTTGCTGACGACTTGGCCTTATTCACAACCCATTTACCGGAAGACAAGGAAGCCCGGTACCTGCAGGGGGCGATGGACACAGTTTGTGTCGAAGGTAAAAAGACAGGTTTTATTTTTTTTCCAGATAAAACTGTGGCCGTACACTTCTGCAGGCTTCGGCGACCGCATAATCATCCTCCATTGCTGCTGGATGGTTCTGCGGTCACATTCAGAGATAGACATAAATTTCTTGGGTTAATAATGGACGCGCAATTGAGGTGGAGGTACCATATCAGCTACACCATTCAGAGGTGTGAGGCATCTCTTAAAGTCTTAAAAACACTGTCCAGATTCAAATGGGGTGCTGAGAAACAAATGCTATTGAAAATATTTGACGCATTGATAAGGTCCAGGGTTGATTATGGATGTGCAATCTATGGGTCTTCACGCAAGTCGTGGCTCCGCCAGCTAGACAGGCTCTACAACGCGGGGCTGCGGGTTGCGATTGGTGCATTCCGCACCAGCCCATTGGATTCCATCTACATGGAATCAGGACATCTTCCTCCTGAAGCCCTTATGACACTCACGTATGTGAACTCTCTAAGAGGAAATAGGCACAATTTTCTTAATGAAACCATATCGGAAAACGCAGAATTAAACATGTATTGCTGCAGACGAACAATAACTAGGCCATTAGTCGTAAGGGCAAACGAATTAATCGAGTCGTATGGCGGCTCCTGGGATAATCTAATGGAGATCCGGCCCCCAGTCGTAGCTCCATGGGTTCTCCCGGACCTGTCCATAGACCTCACGCTGACTCGATTTAGTATAAACGAAACGGCTCCCTCAATATATAAGGCAATTTTCAATGAAAGAGTTGCAAAATTTTCAGAAAACCTAGTAATTTTCACAGATGGCTCAAAAACAGACACTGGAACTGGATGCGGTGTGTTCATCGATAACGGTAGAAACCTTGCTGTTCCTTTGAACCCACTAACCAGCGTTTTCAGTGCCGAATTACAGGCTATACATATAGCTCTGGAGCACTACGGAGCTCTCGACATTAGAATAGTAGTGTGCACGGACTCACTTAACTCCCTTCTCGCACTCCAAAATAAGTTTACGAAGGAATCACATGTGCACGAAGTCCTCAAAGTAATAGCTACCCTGTACTCCAGGGGAACGACTGTGTCGTTTCTTTGGGCACCAGGACATAAGGGAATTGAAGGAAATGAGAAAGCAGATGAATTGGCGAGGCAGGCAGCTGCAGAGGCAGTTGAGCATGCCCCAGCAATTTACATCAAGGATGCAAAGAGGCACATTAAAACTCATAGTCAAAAACAAATGGCAAGAGGAGTTTGACAACAAGGATCTATTTATTAAAAATGTCGAGAGCTCGGTAGTGGTCAATTACCCTATCAGCAATATGAAAAGACGCGACGACGTGGTGTTAACCCGTTTAAGAATAGGACACACACGTCTAACTCACGGGTACCATCTTGTTGGTCGACACCGGCCCAATTGTGAGCGGTGTGGTGCTCTCCTTGATGTAAAGCACATCCTGGAGGAATGCCCGGAGCTCCAGGAGGCTAGGCGGCGGGACCAAATACCAAACACGCTGAGTGTTCTGTTGAGTAGGACTGAGCCATCTGTGAAAAGACTGATCGAGTATTTAAAAGATATCGAGGTTTATCTCCATATATAGAAAGAAGAGATATCCTAATTATTCTGTACATGTATTAGTGATAAATTAAAAGCGAGCACTAGATTAGTGCAACTATTTATTCTGTGTGTGTTTGATTATTTATTGTATGAATGATTATACTGTGATAGAACCTAAAATTGTAAATATGTAAATATATCCTTCCTAGGTTTAAGTTTAGCTTTAGAGGTTGATCCGGTATATTTTAAAAAGGATACAACCAACTTAAATGTCATGTGTGTGTGTGTGTGATAGTAGCGTGTATGAATAATTATCCTCGAGTGCGTCTTGTATGACTGAGTAACTGTAAATATGTAAATAAAGTTTTTTAGGTTTAATACACAGGGAAAGGCTACTGTTTACAAACAAGCTGCTGTTACCTTCCTTTTGAAAGGAGGCAGTAGTTTTGCACTGCATTTTATATTCAACATTAGGGAAACATCATATAACAGAAGGGTGCTAAAGACCTTAGCAGTAGATGCACCTAAACAAAAGAACAAAAAAAAAAAAAGTTCTATTTCTTGGCTAATGGGGGTGTTTACTTATCTTGTGTCAGTGGTTTAATGAAATCAGATAAAAGCAATCCTCAAGTATTAATTCTAAAGTGTTTACCCATACTATGCGAATAATACTAGAACTTTTCCAATTACCGTTAAGTATATACATTCCAGCAGACTCCGTGATTTCCAAGAATTCTCCTCCTTTTTTATCTATTCTCATGTCTTCCGTGTTTCTACTTGAGTATAGTGCAGTGTTTTCAAAGATTTCTGCTGGGCCTTTAATTAATTCTTCCATTTTACTGTAAGTGTCTCCACCTAGGAACACTTTACAAGCAGAATAAGCACCTTTTTGCAGGAGAAGATCGGAAAGAGCATTAGAGAGGCACTAAATTTTTATGTCTTATTTAATATATAGGTTACCAACAATAAGGTTATTACTTTCGTTTTTAATTTTGCAAATAATCCAGTACGAAGAATTTTCTATTATATAAAAAAAAACTATTTTGTTTATCATCATAATTAGTCCGCCAATCTCTCCCTCTTGATTTATCTTAAGGTGCTTTGCTGCATATTATATATATATATATAAAAAAACTATTTTGTTTATCATCATAATTAGTCCGCCACTCTCTCTCCCTCTTGATTTATCTTAAGGTGCTTTGCTGCATAGTATATATATATATATATAAAAAAAAAACTATTTTGTTTATCATCTCAATTAGTCCGCCACTCTCTCTCCCTCTTGATTTATCTTAAGGTGCTTTGCTGCATATTATTTATATAAAAAAAAACTATTTTGTTTATCATCATAATTAGTCCGCCACTCTCTCTCCCTCTTGATTTATCTTAAGGTGCTTAGCTGCATATTATATATATATATAAAAAAAACATTTTGTTTATCATCATAATTAGTCCGCCACTCTCTCTCCCTATTGATTTATCTTAAGGTGCTTTGCTGCATATTATATGATAATTTTCAAAATAGTGAATTTTTTTATCTATACTGTTAGCAGCTTTCTGATATGCATATAATTGAGAATAATAGGGAATTGTAGTCGAGCTGTTTAATATTATTAAATCCATTGCAATTCCAGTAAAATAAACCAAGTTAGAATATTTTTCTAATTGCTATGAGCTAGAAGCAGCATTGCCTTTTAAAAGTACATCTTATTCTGAATACAACCATTTTTTGGGAGATTCTTGAATATTATTAGATTTTATTCCAGTTTTTGCTTGTGCTCCTATAGATTATTTTCTCCTTTACTTTAACTGTTTGCTGGTATTAGTTTCTGTTTCATCTGCATCTTTGTCAGATTTTCAGTATTTAAGATTAAGTGAAGAGTAAAGTTTATAGCAAATTTTTGAGAAAAAAAATAATATAACAGATAAATATTAAAAGAATTAGAATTTACACCAGTGCTACAAGATATCATAAGTAGTTTGTTTTAAATGTTGAAAAATGTGTTTTTTCCAAATTAGAAGTAAACATTTCTTTATGCCCCTCAAGCAACACATGCAACACCATTGCGCCTTTAATATTTGTAACCTGTGATCCCGCTTAACAAATATCCAATAACAGGTTATCAGTAGCGAATCAGCATAATTTTCCGCCTGTATGTACGTATATTCAATATACAGGGTGTCCCAGCCTATGTGTCCACCCCCTTTTCCTCCTAGAGTTGTTGGAATTTCTAAATGAAACTTGGTAGGTCATAGTTATGTTGCATGAGGTTTCTTTTAAAGGTTTAGTTGACTTTGTAACATTCTCCAGTTTTTCTCCAGCGCATCTAACTCTTGAGTTTCCAATGGCGGCAGGTATTTTTTATGACGAATTTGGATAGAAAATTTAATTTTAAAACTAATTTATTCTGAGACATCTTTTGATCCGACGCACCGTTTGCGCGTAAAACGCAAAAAAACTGAAAAATATCGCCCTTTTGTAGATCCATTCCTATTTATCACTGAAACGAAGCCTTGTACGTAAAAACACCTCGATGCAAACGTTGTAGCCTATTAATTTTCCTTTCAGATGATACGAAGATCAAATTTGTAGATTGAATATTTAACGGGATATTATGAATGAAAAATATACCTTAAAATTTTTTAAAAATATCAATTCAGAAAATCGATATGAATAGAAAAAAAGTAGCTGTCATAAACAATAAAAAAAAAGTACTTATTTTCTTTATGAAAAAAAAATATTATAAAACAGAACAGAATAAATTTCTCTTTCCATATGAAATTATTGGGGCGAGGTTACCTCAGTGGTAGAGCACTCGACTAATGAACTGGAGGACCCAGGTTCAAAACCCGAGCGCGCACTAAAGATTTTTTCTTCTAGTGCTGTTGTTCGAGGGTGGGATTTGGGGACCCAGATCGTCCCTAGGCTCACCCAGCCTTTAAATAATTAGTTAATTAATTAATGGGTACCTGCAAAGGGAAAAATCAGGCGGCCGGAGCATAGTATTGACCACACTATCTCCCTAGTGTGCCGTATGGTCAAGAATCAGATATCTCTACAGTATCTGCCCCTCTGGGCCCTTGGGGCCTTTTACGGGACTGATTTTTTTTTATATGAAATTATTATATAATTACACGACAAACTAAAAAAAAAAAAAAAAAAAAAAAATTGCCTTTGTTAAAAAAAAAAAAAAAGTAATCAGTTTCCAAAGAAAGTTACATTGTTTTCAAAAAAAATATTAACTTGACTAAATATGGCAAAAATCATTTTAAATATTCAAAATGTCCACCTTCAACATTAATACATTGCAGAGTTGGGCAAACGTTAGCGCGCGCTAAAAGCTGATGCCTCTCCGCTAATTTAGCGAAACTGTAGAAAGCCAGCGCTAATAATTAGCGGTTAGCGGCGGCAGTGCGCTAACCGCTAATCTATTTATGAAATACGGTAATTGCTGAAAGCTTAAGCTATAGTTACAACTTTTTGTCATCTCAAAGCTCACTTCCGGTCTGCTCTGAGCACCCTCTCTCCTGTTCCCCTTCCGCTTCAATCTATAGGATTTCCGATCACATGAATGTCAATTTCGGTTACTTCCGGTCGACTCATGCCCATCACTGGGTAACTCCTGTTCGATCTGGCTCACTTCCGGTCACTCACAGACAATGGCACACTCTGACACTCCTTAATCTAGGTTACTTCCGGACCCAAATTTACATCCCTGGGTCATATCCGGAAGTACCCCAGGGCCATCCAGGCACTCATGATAGAACGGAGGTGACCCGGAAGTAATTGTAAGCAACCGGAAGTGAAACCGGAAGTGGTCCGAAGTTGTCCAGATCCATCCGGAAACTGCCCAGGAGTAATTTTGGTGACCCGGAAGCCATTTTGGGAACCCGGAAGTGAAACCGAAAGTGGTCCGAAGTTGTCCAGATCCATCCGGCAACTGCCCAGGAGTAATTTTGGTGACCCGGAAGCCATTTTGGGAACCCGGAAGTGAAACCGAAAGTGGTCCGAAGTTGTCCAGATCCATCCGGCAACTGCCCAGGAGTAATTTTGGTGACCCGGAAGCCATTTTGGGAACCACGGAAGTGAAACCGGAAGTGGTCCGAAGTTATCCAAATTCATCCGGAAACAGTCCAGATTCATCCGGAAACAGTCCAGGAGTAATTTTGGTGACCCGGAAGCCATTTTGGGAACCCGGAATTGAAACCAGAAGTGGCCAAAAGTTGCCCAGATTCATCCGGAAACTGACCAGGAGTAATTTTGGTGACCCGGAAGCCATTTTGAGAACCCGGAAGTGAAACCGGAAGTGGCCAAAAGTTGTCCAGATTCATCCGAAAACAGTCCAGGCGTAATTTTGGTGAACCGGAAGCCATTTTGAGAACCCGGAAGTAAAACCGGAAGTGGCCAAAAGTTGTCCAGATTCATCCGAAAACAGTCCAGGAGTAATTTTGGTGAACCGGAAGCCATTTTGAGACCCGGAAGTAAAACCGGAAGTGGCCAAAAGTTGTCCAGATTCATCCGAAAACTGTCCAGGAGTAATTTGGGTGACCCGGAAGCCAGTTTGAGAACCCGGAGGTAAAACCGGAAGTGGCCAAAAGTTGTCCAGATTCATCCGGAAACTGTCCAGGAGTAGTTTGGGTGACCCGGAAGCCATTTTTAGAACCCGGAAGTGGAACCGGAAGTGGCCAAAAGTTGTCCAGAATTATCCGGAAACTGTCCAGGAGTAATTTTGGTGACCCGGAAGCCATTTTGAAAATCCCTGGGGCATTTCCGGGCGAATTTGAGCAGCTTTTGGCCGCTTCCGGTTTCACTTCCGGGTTCTCAAACTGGCTTCCGGGTCACCAAAATTGCTCCTGGACAGTTTCCGGGTGAATCTGGACAACTTCGGACCACATCCGGTTTCACTTCCGGTTGCTTACAATTACTTCCGGATCACTGCCGGTTCACCTCCAGTCTATCATGAATGTGCCTGGAAGGACCCAGGGATGAATATAGGACCGGAAGTAACCTAGATTAAGGAGTGTCAGAGTGTGCCATTGTCTGTGAGTGACCGGAAGTGAGCCAGATCGAACAGGAGTTACCCAGTGATAGGCATGAGTCGACCGAAGGAACCGAAATTGGCATTCATGTGATCGGAAATCCTGTAGATTGAAGCGGAAGTGGAACAGGAGAGAGGGTGCTCAGAGCAGACCGGAAGTGAGCTTTGAGATGACAAAATGTTGTAACTATAGCTTAAGCTTTCAGAAATTACCATATTTCATAAATAGATTAGCGGTTAGCGCACTGCCGCCGCTAACCGCTAATTATTAGCGCTGGCTTTCTACAGTTTCGCTAAATTAGCGGAGAGGTATCAGCTTTTAGCGCGCGCTAACGTTTGCCCAACTCTGATACATTGCACATGTCTCTTCGGGAAATCATCCTGAGCATTTAAAATCTCATCTATTTTTAATTGTGCAACTGAACGAGTTATCCGATCCATCATGTCCTCTTTTTTTGGGGCCTTTGATGGTACACCAGGGCTTTTAATCTACCCCACAGATAGTAGTCCATGACCGTCAAATCAGCTGATCTAGGCGGCCATTCTACCCCCGTCCCACGACCTATACAGCGATCTGTGGGAGAAGGGCGGAATGTACCCAAATTAGTAATACAATTTAATTATATCATAAATAAATTTAAATAATAATAATAAATGGGGTCTCCCATGGACTAATGGCTAGCGCCTTGGATTCATAAGCGGGAGATGGTGGGTTCGATTCCCGGCAGGAATTTTATGATCCCACGGCTCGCTGGTAAAATTCCTCGCTGCACCCTAGATGCAGATGCAGCGTAAAAAAACGTAAAAAAAAAAAAAAAAAAGAAAGAAAAAAAAAGATAATAAATTTAAATAATACTTCATAATTTTATAAAAGTACCATGTAATACCTGCAAATAACTGACGAAGTTTTTCCCGTACTATCAAAGAAAAATGTGTGGGACAACCGTCAAGTTGTATGTGTGTTGTATTATTATACCAAATAATCTTAATGCAATTAACAGCAAACAGCCTCTTTCAACTAAGTACATTAACAATGAGGATTAGGAGCAGAAGTAAATCCTCGCATCTGTTTTCATCCTTTTCTTTCTTAACATTATTACTCAAGAATTAATACATAACAATCATATCAGTCATCCCAATGAATAAGTGTTTAACTCGAATTTCTTTAATTTGCAGTGGTCTTCTTTGAAAATTAATGAAAATTTCTGGTTTTCATAGTATGCCGAAGAAATATGGCAAAAATAATAAGTAAAAATCTGGTACGTGCAACACACAACTTTCACTTACCACCTTACTCGGAGTAGGTTAAATTAATTTTAAACAATTAATATCCATATGTTTTCCACCCATCTCATCACTCGACCCAACATATGTTTTCATTCATAATATCCCGTTAAATATTCAATCTACAACATTGATCTTCGTATCGTCTGAAAGGAAAATTAATAGGCTACAACGTTTGCATCGAGGTGTTTTTACGTACAAGGCTTCGTTTCAGTGATAAATAGGAATGGATCTACAAAAGGGCGATATTTTTCATATCACCGTTTTACGCGCAAACGGTGCGTCGGATCAAAAGATGTCTCAGAATAAATTAGTCTTAAAATTAAATTTTCTATCCAAATTCGTCATAAAAAATACCTGCCGCCATTGGAAACTCAAGAGTTAGATGCGCTGGAGAAAAACTGGAGAATGTTACATAGTCAACTAAACCTTCAAAAGAAACCTCATGCAACATAACTATGATGCTGGGACACCCTGTATATAAATTCCTACCCCCCTTTCCTTCTGGGGCCTTGAAGAATTTTACAAAAGGAATAAAAAATAACACATATGTCTTTGTTTATAACATACTTCCTGAACATAAGAACTTTCTGAACAGAACCATTTATTTCCTGAACATTGTGTTTAGGATGAAAGGTTTTATTTTAAATTAAATTCTTTCGTTGTTACAAAAAAAATCTTTTTGTTGAGGATTACAATGGGGTACACCCTTTCAGGCACAGGATCTACAACGATAAATTTTAATACTTTCAAAAAAATAGTAATATTTACCGCCGAAGGGCCCAAAAGAGGAAATATACTGCCGTAATGAGTATTAAAAAAAAAAAAATACTTGGAGGGTTGAAGTTCCTTTTTGGCTGAGTGCCTAGAGTGGGTGAGCTGCTGTGCCAATGGTTGGGGGGGGGGGGTTCCTGTCTATTCGCTTGCATGTCTATATACCTTCGGGACCACAAATCCACGCTACCCTTCTACTCCAGGGCGAAATAAAACATTTCCTAACCTACATATATACTAGAATGTTGGCAAATAATTTAATAATAGTTAATAATTTAAAAGGTTTTGGAAAAATATTGGACAGTAATATGCAAGACTTGTTCGTCGAGGAAGGGGGGGGGGCATGGAATAAGAAGGGAAAATAAACCAAAACTGTTGAGTATTAAAAAATTTACCATAATCAAAATTTAATTTTTAATAAAATATTAGGAATGAGCGATCTGAATCGATCTTTTAAAATATCGATATTTTTAACAAGATATTTCTATTTTTTGAATCGATCTCCAAAAGCCGGTATTTTGAAAGAATCGATCTCCAAAGGCCGATCTTTTTAAATAATTTATCACTAAGGGCCTAACTTTTAATGAATCGATCTTCAAGGACCGATCTTTTAAAGAATCGATCTATCTAGAATACCGTAAAATAAAGTGTTTATTTATTTGAAATAATTAATCTGTTTAACCTGTTCTGGTTAATTAACCTGTTGTTACTCAATCTCATTTCTGAAGAATTCTTGTTTATTTACAGAATAGTATCCAATATATATATATATATATATATATATATATATAATAAAGTTAATGTTTTTTTTTGTTTGTGACTTTGCTATAAGGATGATTATGGTTTGGAGCTAAATTTCAACCAGTTTTGGTCTCTCCCTTAACTTTTAATGAGGATTTTCATTTATGAGTATTTTCTAATCATAAACCTCATCTATAATGCATGGAAAAAAGTTGGTCTCATTTACTTTTGACCTCAGATACTTGACGGATAACATCATTTGCTTTCATGACAGATTTATGTTTTCACTTGTGTATTTACCTCGGGATTCTTTTGATTTATTTAGATAGATAAATAGACAGACAGATAGATATATTTTTTCCAGCAATCCAAATATTTGGAAATTGGACAAATCAAAAAACAACAAAGCAATTCTAAATCTGGGTGCTGGTATTGCATCCGTATTTATAGATTCATTGTGGTTAGCAGATCCTTCATAGAAATATAGAAGAGACAGAATTTATTTAAGTCAGTTCGAGACATTACAAGAATCGCGTCCTTTTCTATTGAATCAATTTTCTTTAGCAGATACTTCCTAGGAATTTTCAAGAGACCGTATTTACTTAAGTCAGTTCGAGACATTACAAGAATCGCGTCCTTTTCTATTGAATCACTTTTCTTTAGCAGATACTTCCTAGGAATTTTCAAGAGACCGTATTTAATTAAGTCAGTTCGAGACATTACAAGAATCGCGTCCTTTTCTATTGAATCACTTTTCTTTAGCAGATACTTCCTAGGAATTTTCAAGAGACCGTATTTAATTAAGTCAGTTCGAGACATTACAAGAATCGCGTCCTTTTCTATTGAATCAATTTTCTTTAGCAGATACTTCCTAGGAATTTTCAAGAGACCGAATTTAATTAAGTCAGTTCGAGACATTACAAGAATCGCGTCCTTTTCTATTGAATCAATTTTATTAAGCAGATACTTCCTAGGAATTTTCAAGAGACCGTATTTAATTAAGTCAGTTCGAGACATTAGATGTGTCGCATCCGTTTCTATTGAATCAATTTTCGTTAGCAAACTGTTTTTATGGGCTATAATTCTTCCTTGACTAATCAAAAGTGATATCCAAGAGTGTTGTTGTGAAGAAAAAGGTTTTAAATGGGCAAAAATACGATCATCGGAGTGAAATCCCGTTGCCGAGTGAACGTGGTGCTAATTTGAAGATAATGTTTTGAGCGAGCTTCGATTTGTCCCTTTTTAATTGTTAAATTTCTTTTTGGTCCTCCTTTCATAATTTTCAAAATTAAAACCCATTTTAAAAAGAAAGACATAAACATTTCAGAACATTAAACTTTAAAGACGTTTTCTCAAAACTATGTTTTTCAAATCGGGCGATACTCTCAATTTTAGCCCGATCAACTTCAAATTTTAACTGCAGCTTCCTCATGGTATTTCCTACAAAAGCCCCTAGGATGTTTACGATTCATTGAATTATAACGATTCACCATTTTCGATAAAATTATTATTTCTTAAAAATACCAAGTACGTTACTAGATTTAACTTTCTTTTTTCGAAATAATTTTATTTTTTTGTTCTAGATTAAAAATGGCCGCCTGCAGATTATCGCCACTGAAAAAAGAGGGTCTCCGTTCGTCAGACACAGCGCCGCACAGTGGTGCCGAGAGGGAAAAAAACCTCCAAAACCGAAGGTGTTCAATCGCATTTGAACTAACATTATTTTATACCTAATCAGTTGTAGAATACTGCTGTAATATTGCTTTTTCATTTTATTAATAGGTATGATCACAAAAAAACCTTTTTGTTGACCGTTTTCTCACTGAGTAAAAATATCACAGTTTTTAGTGAAAAGTAAAACAATATTTTATACTACTTATTTTATTCATGAAAAATTGATACTACCCAGGAAGTCTCATGAGTATATGTAGCTTTTAAACGAATTTTCTTTTTTGCCAAATTGTACCATGAACTTGATGCATTTAGGTTGTGAAGATATCTGTAATGGAAAGCAATTATCCGTAGTTTATTTGGCGAAGAAAAGCGGTTCTTATTCTTAGGAATATAGAAGATACTGTATTAAATCATATTAAGATTTGACAATTATCGCAGCTGTTTTAATTGAATCGATTTTTGTCATCAGGTCTGCCTTAGAAATATATTCAGAGGCTGTTTTTAATTAAGTCAAGCGGAGCTTTTACTCCGTATCGCATCGAAACGAATAGGAAACACGAGAGAAAGGGGGAGGGTAGAATGTTCGGCAGAATGTAAGGGGGGGGGAAGAGGAGTTTGTAAACAAAGCGAGGGTTTAGCCGAGATCTCGTTAAGTCAGTAAGGACCCGTCCTCTTCCTCCCTGCGTTCTAACAGCTGCTCTCTGTTCTTTTACCAGTATTATTATACATTTCCCAAAGCGCAATAGGTTTATTCTCCTAAGCCTTATCCGGGACCGTTTCGTATGCTCAAGACGTTTCTAATCATTAGTTTTAACAAGGAGCAAAAAAGATACCTTGACGCAATCACGAAGTGTGCCCGGAAAGGTCGACATTTGATAAGCTAGGTTAGGTTAAGGAATGATTGGGATTCAGCTAAGAGAAAACGTCAGATATTCTGATAAATCTGTATTTCGAACGTTTCAGCAAGCTCTGCTGAGCCTTCTTCAGCACTAAGTGCCTAGTTAAGGGAGCATGCCCACGATAACTTTAAAGTGACCATGGATAACTGGCTGTGAAATATAAGCAAATCTGGCGATTCCTCTTTGCCGAATCCCTACTATTCCTTGACTTCTTAGCACCTCAACGGCTTCATATCATTATCTACAAATATAATTTTTTAAATATATTTATATATTTTATTTACAGAATATTACAACCTACAATACTACTGTATTTTGCAATTTGATAGTAGTTAGTTACTTGTCGACGCCTCAGGTGTCCCCAGTTGTCAGCCGAATGCCTTCCTTGTAAGGAAGGATTCTAGGATGACCTGGAGTTACCTTACGCCATCCAAACACACCCTGCGACTAGCAAGGAGGATTGGAGGCGAATGAGACGTGGGTATTGATATCATGAGGAGAGAAAATATCCATCGATACCACTTTCATTTATTATAATTTCACTGATTTTTCACTCCACGACACTGCACTACCTTAATAGATCCCGGGGCCACTTTCTTTTAAGACGTCTTGGTGGAGAGGAAGGATGATTGGTGCTGTATAAGGATTGGGCTATATATCTTGGACAAAGGGATATATAGGTCATTATGGAGGGTGCGATTTGTAACATAATAAGGAGCATTGACTATGGTACGTAGGACTTTAGATTGAAATGTTTGGATTCGGTGGATGTTGGAATGCTTGGCTGTTCCCCAGAGTTCTATTCCGTATGTCCATATAGTTTTATTAGTGAGTTGTAGGGAGTAAGTTTGTTATGTATGGTTAAGTGTGATGATCGGTTTAATATTCTGTATAGCTGTCCGAATCGATGATACACATATAATAAAAAGGTAACAGAACGCTGAATGTACATAGAAGATATGAGAAAAAATGTTATTCGCGGCCTTTATCAACGAAATAGCACCCAAAACAATGATTGTTAAAATTTTTGTCTGTGCGTTTGTGCACCCTAATTGAGAAACATCTTAGATACGGTTTTCACTAATATATTGTGGTAATCTTCACTTAACATTTAATGTTTTTTTCATGCCAATCGGTTCATGAATAAAAACGTTATGCCAATGTAAAGAATCATGTCGACATTTGCAGGTTGCAGTGGAGAGCTGCACCGCTGCGCATAGTTGTATTTGATAAAATGATTTTTTGCACTTTTACGCTATTCATTTTATTTAAGTACTGTCAAAATTGTTATAGTATATTTTGTTAGATTAGGTTGCTCATTTGAATTTTAATTGCAATCAAGAAAACAACATTTCACAACATTTCTTAACGGGCTCTGAAATGAGAAAATCCCTGCTCCGAGTCGGACTACAATCCTCATCTCCAATCCAAGGCGTTAGTCACTATAGAAATATTTAAGAAAAGTCTAATAAACTTCAAGATCAGTTATAGATATGGCCTTAAAAAGTTGGGTTTTTTTATTGCCTAGAAGCCTATTGACGCAAAACCTTTATACTACACTCGGTCCGCGCAAAATTACTGGAATAAACAGCATTTTAGTATGCTGATTCTGCTGGTTAACGAATTTACTCTTGTAAATCATGCAAATTTTTGTACCGAATTTCGTCAAAAAGAGATCATTTTTAGCAGAGCTTTAGCAAAAACAGACAAATATATATATATATATATATATATATATATATATATATATATATATATATATATACATAAATTTTAACCACCTAATTTTATTCTTCTGATCTTATGGTTCTGAAACGTGAAATATGTTAGGCGGTTCTTCCGGATTGTGTCATAGGTTCGGAGTCAAATGCGGGTTCCCTTCCTACGGAGGGATGGAAGAAACGCGCTTGAAATAAATTTTTGGCATAGACAATAGTTTTCAAACGAATAAACCCACGATCAAAACAAAATTCCATAGCTTATCAAAAAATATTTCAGGTCAAAATATGTCTCCGTAATAGAGCCGCTACGGCTACCGCAATAGTGTACGTGAGTATAGTACAAATCATTCGGGAAGAGTTTTTAAAGGAAGCTGAGGTATAGCTTGGATGTGATTAAGTCAACAAGGACCTTACTTTTACAGGGCGAGCTATATCAGATCTTACAGCATCCTTATACATTTTACAGCACGCAATCCGTTTACTCTACAGATTAACCTCACCTTCTACACTAATCATCGCTTTAACCTTATGTAATGAAATATTCACCAGCCTTACCGCATTCAGAAGGCAGTACATGAGGGCTTTATAAAAATCCTGAGGTTTTTCTTATAAAAATATGAGATTTTTATCAAAGCCTTTGAAATAACTAAATTCTTATAATGACCACATTTTCTCAAATCATATATGCGATAATGAGATGATTCCCATAACTAGATGGACAAAACTCAAGTAAACAGATCATAAAACTAGGGCGATTAAATTAATAAAAATACTTTCGATATGGTGAATTCGTAGTATTATGTAATTATTATTTTCGGTTCCTTGAAAGTTAGGGGCACTTGCAGATGGGGGTAAAATATGGGAGAAGCTGTTCAGTTTATTAATTTAGATATCGTGTATTTGTGCAGGGCAATTAATCAGTTTTTAATTTGGTGTATACTGTTATTATGGATACAACAATTAGGGTATATTTTAAAATGAGTAATTCCAAAAATCATCAACCGTTTTTGCGTTAACACTATTATACATTCTTTTCTAGTAGTGCAACATAGTTTGTCAAGAAAAGAATTCATCTTTAAATGGCACGTTTGCAGCAAACGAAGTCCTTTCGAAATATTGCGAGGAAAAGCATAGGACAGGAAGGACGCAGACTCGTGTCAGCAGAATTGAACATCAGGAGTAAGGGACCTGCAGTGCTCTAGAATTCCCTCGATTCCCCAATCCTACCTGCCTATTTAGGCTGGGGAAAATCCTAGCCCCACTCTACTCTCTACTCGACTCCACGCTGGACACTCTCCACTCTTCTCTCATCACCATCCCGTCCAGGCTCGTTGTCCTGTCAATATACGCTACACTACTTTTACACTGCCTTTCATTCATAGCCCCCGAATCTCCATCAAATTTTGGTGGCAGCGGTGGGATATATCAAACCATCACAATATATGTAATAATTGGTTGGCTGAAGTCGCAAGTATACAAAGTGCCCATTAGGGTATAAACCACCTGATCAAAAAGGGGTTGCGAATCATTTGTGGAAATAAAAGCTAACCATGATGAGATTACAAGGACTACATCAGGAGTGTGACCCTGTGTGATCAGTGTGTTCTGCAAGGAGGCCAACTATAAGAACTTTTAGAATTTTCAATCTATTTTTTTTTTATTCAACTTTTATGTAAGACTTACTATAATCGTTAAATGACAATTTCATTAAGAACGATTTTCATTGATTTCTAATAACATAACGAAAATAAACATAATATTACTTTAAATAATTTGACCTTTTTCACTCTATAATTACAATTACATTATGAAATTGAGAGATAATCTCAATTTTGAGTATACCGTTGAAAACTGATTAAACTTTTGTGAGATGCGGCAGTCTGTAGGATTTTTTTTTGGAAGAGTAGCGATTTTCGATAATTTGTTGCTAACCAGAAGCTTTTATTAATTTATACTTTTTGAATTGATATTACGGTTTGAATGATATATTTGTGATCATTTAATGCGGATTAGCCGATCAGCTGATGCTGATCTCATGGCTGAACAGCCAAGGGTGGGCGTTGGCTAGTAAGTAAGTAATTTAATGATGATTTCAAAAATGTAATGAATCTTTGAAAAAAATGTGTACAAGTAGAGATAATTGGCGTTGTATTACACAAAACTAATTTTTTTTTTTAAAGAACCTTATGCATATGTCCGGAACGGAGTGAGATAGAAATGTGTGGTTGGTGGTGTTGAACTACATTCTTTGTCTAGTTTCATCCCCTGGAGTATTGGAATTAGCTGTCGATACACTCTGTATATATAAAAAAGTCCGACTCGCAGGAACTGCATCATCTTAGCGCGGTTCCTGTTCATATCTCTATTGTCATTTAAAAAGCTTAGAATAGAAACAGATAATATTTTCCTCGTCCTTTGTTCAAAGGGCTTTATGACTTTACCTGGTCGGGTCTGCCAGACCCTAGAATCCTCTTCTACAGATACTTCATTTCATACGTTTCAATGCATTGGAAAATATCAACATTTTTTACATATTCCTGTGTTCTTTTTCTATAGTAATAATTCTACAAATAAAATCAATTAAAAATAAAATAAAATAAAAACAACAGCATGAAGGCAATTGAAAATATTCAAAAGACGTCATCGAATCTCTTTCCCTTGGCAAGCTATATTTCTAACAATGAATTGTTTTTCTTATTTTGCCTAATCTGTTTTATTGTCAAATACATTATCCAACTATAAGCAATTAAAAAATAACTAGGAATAAAAACAGACAAAAAGAACCTTTCGAATAAACGAAATCAATTACTTCAAAGTTTAAGCACTTATTTCTCCGATTGACGTCACCTAATCAAAAATTGTTTCAGAATCTTTTTTGTAGAGAATTTATAAAGCTTTCGAATAATTTCTATCCACTTATCACGATTTCCAAACTTTGTTCGAGATATTAATGAAATTATACGAATTTCCCAAAACTTTTCATGTCTCTTCATAAAATATTTTATTCTACCCCTTCCTTAACTCCAAACGTAACCAAAAGTTTAACATGTTAGTTTTGATGAAATTCAAACATGCAAAAAATGTTTCAACTGAATCCCATGATTCTAAGTAACCAAACCAAAAACTTGATTTAACAACTTTTTTTCCGATTTTCTCAGAAACGGTTAAAGCTATCGCCTTAAAAATGGTTTCATTCGTTTTAATAGCCCAAGAAGCCTATAAAACGAGTACTTACAAGCATATGACCTCGTAAGCGTTACGATTTTTTTGCGCGAATTTCGCCGCAAACGCCATCTTCCAGTGGGCGGATTTTTGCTGGTTAAAGAACTTGACCTTTCAAATTGGACGACGGATTTTTGTACCAAATTTCATCAAAATCGAACAGACATATATATATATATATATATATATATATATACAAATTTGAACCACCGTTATTTTCGGTCCCTAGGGGTTCTGAAACACGAAATTTTCTAGTCGGCACGGATTGTTTCATGAGATCAACCTTATAAGTGGGGTTCCTCCCTATGAAGGGAGGGAGGAACCGCGCTAAAAACTACATGCTGGTTCAGATGAATTTGCAAAGCCATATTTTACAGCATAACCTATATTAATTTTTCTTCATTTTTTTGATTTCATATATATTTAAATTTAAAAACTTTAGTAGTGCTGTTCTCGTATTTTTCAAAACATTTTACGATAATACAGTAAACTTCCTTTAATCCGGCACGTTTGGGACTTGAAGCAAACCGGATTATTAAATATTCCGGATTATCGTATGCAAGTCGAAAAGAATGGATTGAGGTGAACATTAAACGAAATGTAGACTATAAGACTAGTACATACTTAATGTATAATGACTAAAATAAAATTGCACACTGTTAGATTTACACTGGCCCAGTCGAAAGCTAAACTGAACTGGCAATAAATGCATTTGATCGCAGAGGAATTATTCTACGGATCCACCATGGGGTTGTTGGGGTGGGGATTCCTTGGAATTGATGCATAAGAACTGAAGACGCACATTTTTCATGTTTCGCCTTGAAACCCCTGCCGTGCCGGATTATCAAGCTTGCCGGGCCATTGGATGCCGGATTAGAGGATGTTTACTGTATTTAAAACCACCTTGTTGGCTTGTCCGCCTAGACCTGCGCGGACAAAAAATCTTTATTTCAATGGGCATGCTCTTTGGCAGCCTTCTTCAGCTAAAAATGAAATAGACACAATTACAAACGAGACTAGTCACAACAATAAGAATTATACTTTTTGAGAAGTCATAAACAGTCTTTATGTTTCGTGTCGACATAAATGTGCGAAGTAAACAAGACATTTACTGCAGGCAATAATACGACCCGTGGAGAACATGAGCATATAGCCAGAGCAGTAAATGCCTTCATAATGCAGCAGTATTTCATGAGCTTAATGCAACTGGACTACAACCGGTTAGCAGATGCATAGACCGTTCCCGATAGAAATATATCACTCCATGACAGAACAATTACTCGCCCAGCTCTTAGTGTGCCATCAAACTCCTATAACTCTACTTTACAGTACTTCGTGGAAAAGGTAAAAATACACCACCTTGGGATAAGAAAAACTCAATTTCGTGAGGCTGGATAAAATACACCACCTTGGGATAAGAAAAACTCAATTTCGTGAGTCTGGATAATTTTTTTTTGCGTTTGAGAATATTTGGAAGGTTCGTTCTTGAGATATGTTTATTCAAACCATCGATGATTTTCAGCAGTCTGGGAGAAGTTGGGATTCCGATGGGAAACATCAACATGTTGACATTTCGGTGATCTTTGGTAGCTTTTGTAAGCAAAACAACAGAAACAAATGTAGAATTACAAAAAAAAGGTTAATTAAAACAATATGATAGATCAACAAATAAAATTGCCTAAAAGAACATTTTTTTTAAACAAAAATAAATAAAAACTTACTTGTTTCTAATGTTTTGTAACAAAACATGTATTTTTGTTAACACTTTCAGGACCGTTGGCTTCAAACAAAATTTTCATCAGGGCCCAAGTCTTCCTTTTGTATAGTTATTTCGGCAAACATAAAAAAAGTGAAGAAACTTTTAAAATTGTGTACTTTTAGTGGATTAATTAAAATTTAGTAAAATGTCAAATACTCCACGACAGCGGGCCCGCTGACGGAATTTTTCGGGCGGATTCAGTATCATACGATACCACACCCGCAAATCTAACCGGGAATACGTAATGCGGTCCCAAATCAAATACGAAGCGTATAGAACAAGGCCTGGAGTAGCGGGATAGAAAGAGCTATCTGCTGACGCATACGCCACGACGCTGCGCCCGCAGAGCACATCTCTCGGAGCATATGCCACGACGTTGGGCCCGAATATGTTAACAAAAATGTTCTTATAAGCAATTTTTTGTCGATCTATCATATTGTTTTAATTATTGTGTTTTTGTAATTCTGCGCTTATTTTTTTTAGCAGGCCAAAGAGTAGCCAAATCGTCCTGAACACGATTTTTACCAAAATCTTACTGATGTTTTCCTAGCCGAATCCCAACTATTCCCAGACTGCTTATCACCTCGACGGCTAACTATCTACACCTCATTATCTAAGATTTTGTGATCCCTATTAATAAAACTCAATAATTTAGCAGGTAAAAGGCCAAAAAATAAGGCAAATACACAATTAACACAACATATGTATGTGTCTGTTGTCCCTCTCATCGGCTGAAAAATATTCCGTTTTTAATTAAATTTGGTTCAAAAATCTTTCGTCTATTTTCAAAGGTCAACTTCGTTGACCGGCAAAATCCGTCCACCAGAACATGGGTTTTGGAGCGAAATTCGCTCTAAAAAAAAGCGTCACGATTAGATTTTCAAATAAATATGGTTGCAGGTACTCTTTTTATAGGTCCCTTAACGAATCTAATTAAACCCTTCTCAAGGTGATATCCATCCAACCGTTTTTGAGAGAAGTGGATAAGACTATTTATTTCAAACTTGTTCTCGGTTTAGGTAATTAGAATCATTTGATCCAATTGAAATATTTTCTACATGTTTGAAAATCTTCTGAACGAAGATATTTAAATTTTGGTTACATTTGGAGTGAAGGAAGTATTGTAAAAAAATATATTTTATTAATAGACATGAAAAGTTTTGGGGTCTTCTTTTCTCTAAAGCGGTTGAAATCGTGATAAGTGGAAGGTGACCTTTCAGGGGCTTACTAATTTCTGTACAATAAAAGGTTTTAAAGTAATTTTCGATGAGGCGATGGCAATGGAGAAATGAGAGCATAAAACTTCAAAAGATTTAGTTTTGTTCTTTTACAGGTTTTTGTTTCTGTTAAACTCACTTTCCAATTGCATGCAACCGAAAAATGTGTGTTATAGTAATACAAGGTAACAAAATGAGAAATGTTTTGGTAAAAGGGTAAACGTTGAGAAGGCAGGGGAGAGTCATTCCCGCTTTGGATACTGTCAGTTTCCTGTTGTGGCGCGGAAAATCAAATTCTAAAACGAGTTTATATTGGTGAATTTTTCGATTTGACTCATCCATTAGCCTTAAAAAGTCGAAAAACCGTATTGATGTTTCAGACTAATAACCCTGCGGCCGTTTGAGATAAATTTAAAAAAAAAAAAAAAAAATCAGTCCCGTAACAGGCCAAAAGGGCTTTGAGGGGCAGATACTATAGAGGTATCTGATTCATGACCATACGGCACACTAGGGAGATAGCGTGGTCAGTACTACGCTCCGGCCGCCTTATTTTCCCCTTGGCTGCTTTGACTGGTAGAGTCATTAGCACCATAAGGTACCCATTATTAAATTATTTAAAGGCTGGGTTGGCCTAGGGACGGTCAGGGAGGCCGATTTCAAGTCTTGAACGAAGACACTAGAAGATAAAAATCTTTAGTGCTTGCTCGGGATTTGAACTCAGGTCCTCCAGTTTATTAGTCCAGTGCTCTACCACTGAGCTAACCTCGCCCCCTTGAGATAAATTAGTGGCATTTTTTTTCTGTAGGTCTGGATTTAAAAATCCTACAAAAAAGATGCATACTCTGTATTTTTATGAACAAAACCTAAGCGCAAAAAATCCAAAAAAAAGAGGCTTTATAATGAATTGGATGCTATTAGAAAACGGATTTCACTATTGTATTCTACAGAAAAATGCTAAAATATGGTTTACAACTTCATTATGAAGCCCCAGGCTCTTTTTTCGCATTTTTTGCCTTTGCGCTAAGGCATTTTTCATAAAAATACGGAATATTCATCTTTTTGTGAGATTTTTAAAGCCCTTCTTAAAAAAGTTTATTATATATTTATCTCAAACGGTTGCAAGAATATTAGTCTGGAAAATCGAGACTAGTTTTGGGCATTTTAAGGCTAAAGGATGCATCAAATCGAAACATTCACCGATATAAAATCGTTTTACAATTAGAATTTCTACAAGAATCCGTCATAAAAAGTATGATATTCTTTCGGAAATTCCAAAGTTATGGTAGCTGGAGAAGTACTGGAGACGGTTAGAGAGCCGACTATAACCTGAAAAGAAACTTTATTCGAAGCATTTAAGACCCGTTTGAAATGCTAAAAACTGTGAAAAAGGGGGGGCATTGAATTTTGAACACCCTGTATATACAGGGTAGACCAGATATGCGGGCCACAACAGAAATAACTACTAAACGGTTCGAGGTATCAACATTTTTCAAAGGGGCAAAGTGGTAGTTCTCGTCGAGATATATAAAATGGTGTACTCGGATGATATGGTGCAATGAGAAAATAAAACTTCTAAGGGCTCAAATAGGCCTTTAAAGGGAAGGGTTTCCTCTTTACCCATATTTTGCATTATATTTTTAAATTGTACTAAGAAAATAAGGACGAACCGTGCAAACGGGATTTCGATGTCTCAAGAGTTCTCTGTAAAAATACGTTTTCATTTGCATGAATTCCTCATCTGAAATTACAAAAAAAGGCAGTTGAATTTGTTTAAATAGTATTTTTGTTAAGGGAGGGGCAATTCAGCATAGGGGAATATGTTTAGCACTTAACAAAACGATTCCCATTGGTGTCAATTAAACAACAAAATACACAAAATTTGGAATTTTAGGCATAAGAGTTGCCAAAATTACAGGTCACAAATAATGAATGATTTTTTTTGTTTTGTTTTGGAATAATTACAATTTTTAATGCTGAGCACATTCTCCTATGCTGAATTAGCCCTTCCTTAACAAAAATACTATGTAAATAAATTCAAGTGCCTTTTTTTGGGGGAATTTCAGACGAGGAATACATGAAAATGAAAACGTATTTTTACAGAGAACTACTTTACATCGAAATCCCCTTTGCACGGTTCATTCTTGTTTTGTTAGCACATTTTAAAAATATAATGCAAAAAATGGGTAAAGAGGAAACTCTTCCCTTTAAAGGCCTCTTTAAGCCCTTAGAAGTGTTATTTTCTCATTTCCGAGTGAATCATTTTATAGATCTCGACGAGAACCTTCGAAAAATGTTAATATCTCAAACCGTTTAGTAGTTATTTCTCCTGTGGCCCGCTTATCTGGGCCACCCTGTGTATATATATATATATATATATATATATATATATATATATATATATATAGAGAGAGAGAGAGAGAGAGAGAGAGGCAGAGAGGGAGGGAGTCGCTAATGGTTAATGTAAAAAAATATTATTTCCCATATTTTCTACTCGGTTTCATTAAAAATAAACAGGAAACATTTATCGATTGTTACGGTTATCGGCCACTGGAAGCACTGTATCATCAGAGTGACAAGTTAGAACAAATGGGAGTGAAGATTCACTTCGAGATGATGACACGGAATGCGTTCGATCAGTGTTGTAGTTCATCTCACGTCCAGCTGAAGATGGTATCTCACCACCACGACCCTATCTCAACCCCATCACCGGCTTCTTATAACTCACTACACTCCTTCCGTGTCCTGTCTTATGTCGCTCTCTCTACTCAAATTTCTTTCCTCCTGTCGTTAAGTTTCATCGTTTTCATTTTTTTTTTTGTCAAAATCTTTTCCCACATTTTTTATTTATTTACTAGCTGTTTCCCGGCGTTACACCTACTTTCTGTATCTAGAAAAGCAAAAATAAATTAGAAACCAAATAAGTAATATTAAAATCTAATGACGCAAATCTGTAAATGTTCGGGTTACACAGTTTCGAACGTGTGACCTCCCAACTGTGATCCCTAGACTAATCTCACCTAGCCTAAGACACTCTCCGGATCAATACCTACCAGTGTGCCAAATGTCATCAAAATCGGTCAAACGGTGTGAATTTGTATAAGGAACAAACATACATACAGACAGCTGGTAGACGTCTTTGACTCAGCCTACGAGACTCCAACTCCTCTCCCAAAAAATAAAATTACAATATGTAAAGCTCAACAAAATAAGCATAAGCAAGTTCAACATAATTTATAAAACACAAAAGAAACAAAAAACTTAAAAATTATTAATAAAAATAAATTTTCAATTCTTACATTAGAGCAGTTCAAATTTAATACTGGATGCATACATAATTATAATATAAAAATGTATTCTTCTAATAATTCCTAATAATCAATTTAAAAGCACTTCAAATGGTTTGCCCCTTGCAGCAATACAGGCATCACATCGTACATTGACAGGCTGGATGTGCATTGCTCTGCTGTAATCTCTTTCCAGGACCATCTCATGCGACAGGTGAGGTGCTCCCTTGAGCCAATGGGCTCCCTGTAGAAAAAAATCTTTCTTGTGTCCCCATGCGAAGAAATCCATGGGCATGACTTGCGAAGATTGAGCCGGCCATGGTGCCGTCCTACCAAGTCCTATCAAACGCCCTGGATAGTTCCTGTCCAACCAATTTCGGACGACCCTCCCGAAGCGGGCTGGACAACCGTCGAGTTGGAACCAAATTCCCAATATCTGTGCCAAAAAATCTTCCAACAAGAACAACGACAGTTCATTATCGATAAATACGTGGAAAGACTCTGCGATAAGCCCAGGGCATAAAAAAAGGGGACCTATGATTTTATTATTCCACACAAAATCAGAGGCATACTCACTCCTATATTTTGGGGCGAAGAGGATTACATGAGGCGTGGTTGGGGCAGGAGGGTGAATGTAGGGGGTTGGGGATAAAACATATACTTTTAATAATTTTTATTTAGGCTTTATGGAAGACTGCCTTTTCATAATTTCTATTAGTTTTTTTGACGTTTTTCTTGGAAACGAAGCAAAAATGAGATATACGGCAAAGGACATTTTTTCTTTGTTTTTTTTTCATCCTGCATCGGTTCCCGAAGTTTGGCCGTTTTTTTTGGGGACACCCTGTATGTGTATTTATATGTATATATACACACACACACAAATTATATTTGCGGATTGCCCTCTAAGCCTTTATATAGTTTGTACCTAAATTAATTGTTTTCAACTATGAACATAGTATTTATATATTATTATTTGAATTTTGAATCGCTCTTATAGCGGTTTCATAGATGTATGAATTAATAAATGAATCATTAATACCTGACTCAGCTTTCCGTTACAAATACAAACGGGAAAAACGTATCAGAAAACTTATGGAAATCGTCAGCCATTTTTAAAGCAATATAAGATATAAATTGCCATTTTCTAAGTCATGGATTTTTCTTTAGTTTCATTTTAATTTTTAGAAAATATTTCCGAATATATGGGTTAAGAGGTGTGACCTTTATATTTGATTGATGGAATTGAATATGAATTGAATCTTTGGAAGTTGGTGAGCCTTGAATAAAGGATGAAAATGAAGGGAGTCGGAATGGATGATAAAGGGATGATGGCCGATCCTTGCTCCTTCGCCCTTATTATAAGCGATTAGCCATTTTAATGCTTGGCTAACCTTAAAAGCACTCATTCTCGGGGAATTTCTCCTCTGATCGTTAATTCTTCATCCTTCCTTCATTAATATTTTAATAAACGGCGCTAAAAAATAATTGCCTAGATGGATAAATAGGAAAACGTTTAATTTCAGGGTTATAAGTTTGAAGTAGTTGGTGGCTTTGTGTACCTTGGATCATTTATAAATGCCAAGAATAATTACTCCAAAGAAAAATAAATGAGAATTCTAGCTGCTATAGGGGGTTATTATAGATCAATTAAACTTTTCAATTCGCTATGTGCAACAAGCAAGGATCATTGTTCAAGGTAGTTAAATTAACTACCAACTAATAATTTAACATTTTGAAACATTTATTTATTGATAGATAATGCTCCGCATCTAAAGCGAAGAGCATTCAATACCTTGTAGTAAGCTTTTTTTTTTTTGAAACATTTAAATTTAAGATAATAATATATATCACAAAAAGGCTTAATAACTGTTTTTTATTTTAATTTTATCATTTTATAAAATGAAACGCCCAATTTAATCTAACACGAGTGGCGTTAATAAGCTGAAAGGTTGATGCGCTATATATATATATATATATATATATATATATATATATATATATATATATATATATGTTGTTCATTCGGCATCTGTCTCCAGCGGTCTTGCTCCTCCTATCATCGCAATATTTCGCCAGATTCCTCTCCGGCTTCTTCTGGCCGTCACTCATCCTTGCTGGTTGGTAAGGTCATTTCCTTTTTGCAAAAGTTGTGCTAAACCGACAGCCACAAAAAACAATATATATAAAATTCGTTGTAATGATTGCAACGCATGCTATATTGGGGAATCAGCACAACTTTTGCAAAAACGAATAGTACAACATGCTAAAAGTACAGACACTAACGAGAACAGGACGACTTTGACGGAACACGCAATAAATGAAAAACCTAGTTTTAATTTTACCGACGTTGATATTTTAAATAAAGAAAGGAACACATTAAAAAGAAAGATAAAAGAAAACATTTATATAATTAAAAACTCAAAAACAGCAATAAATAAAAAAAACGATTTGAAAAATGTCCATCAAATTTTCCATAGTATTATAAATTAAACCCCATGAACTATTTTACCGATAATCGAAACAATTAAAAGAGGCGAAAGAATCGATAGGATACAGCCATATTCATTACCTCAAATGACTTATCAGTATTACGCCTGACTCAAGCCAGTACACATGCCGAGAGGACTTCCCGATAAGGTAGGATAAGAATTTTTAATAAGATGATATTTTTTTTAACAGTAGATTAATTTAGAGAAATGATAAATGTTTATTATGTACAAAATTTGAATTTGGGATTTACGAAAAAATATTTTTTCATAGGAAAGCCCCTGAAGAGGTGCGAATTAAGGCACGAAACATGTCGGGCAAAATAGATGAAATAAAATATTTGAAAAAAAAAAACAAATGGTGTTCTGCTTCATCGACCCTCTGCCAAATAAAGAAAAAAGAACAAGTGGAATATATATATATATATATATATATATATATATATATATATATATATACAGGGTTACTGGTAAGTCGTCCCACATCCTTCGCGAGGTGATAGTTTTGGTCAAAACAAACAATTTTAAGCCCATATTGCCTCATCTAAAAGTTACCCCTTTCCAAGATATTTAATATTTTAGGTTTTTTTTTTAAAACTGCCACTGATGCTTAAGACTTTGTTTTTTTTTTATTTCTAGGATTTGAGCTAAAAGTTTTTATTGTTTTTGTATTTAAGACATTCAGAATCAACTATTAATTAAATAAAAATATCAAATATTTACGGAACGACGAATGGTACTCGTACGACACAATAACTAAAATTTACGTTGCTTTTTTTTCCATAAACCTGTATCTACAAGTAACACTAAAAACATCTCTGTACGAAAAGGTATAACAGTCAGGTAACATGTTTATAATTCTTAGAAAAAAAGTTTGACAAACACATAACCGGGAGGTAATTTAAGCTGCACTTAACACAATAAAATTTCCTACAGACAGTTGAAAAGCAATATTGTTAAAAGCGAATTAAGGGGGAAATTGCAATGGTGTATTAGGAATAATGGTGGTCGCATTGAACATGAACTTTCATTTAATAATAAAATATTCTTAAAAAATGTTTTGACTTTTTTTTTAATGATTTCTTTAGTTTTTTATAATGTATTTTTCTGTAGCGTCACTATCTTTTCTCAGTTTTTATAAGTTTTTTTCTGAGAAGTAATGTAAATTTTACTTATTGGGTCGTACCATTCGTTGTCCCGTAAAAATTTGATTTTTATTTAATTAACAGTTGATTCTGAATGTCTTAAATTAAAGACAGTGACAATTTTTTTAAAAAAGCCTAAAATATTTAATATCTTGGAAACAGGTAACTTTTAGATAAGGCAATATGGGCTAAAAAATGTTTGTTTTGACCTAAACTATACTTTGCGAAGGATGTGGGTCAACTTACTAGCAACATTGTATATGTATATATATATATATATATATATATATATATATATATATATATATATATGGAAGAAACCATGTTAAATCAACATTTATTTTCTCAAAAAAGAAAGCAATAATTTGTAAAAAACAAAAATGACAAAGATTTAAATCCAATAAATCGATATTTTACGTTTAATTATCACCCGCTTATAGCGAATAGGCTAAAAACAATTTGTAAAGGTATATGTAAAATTAGTTGGAAATATGAACACAAGATACAGAATATGTTTAGTAACATTAAAGACAGGGTTAATGCATCAAACACAAAATATAATATCTATAAAATTAACTGCAACGACTGTAACAAATGTTATATTGGGGAATCTGCACAATTATTAGGTAAAAGAATTATACAACACGTAAAGAGCATTGACACACAGGAAAACGGTACAGCATTGACGGAGCATGCAATATCAAAAAAGCACTGTTTTGATTTCAAAGAAGTTAAAATACTTAACAAAGAAAGAAACACGCTGAAAAGAAAAATTAAAGAAAATATTTATATTCTAAAAAATTCAAAAACAGCTGTTAATAAAAGGACCGATCTTAGAAACGTACATCAAATTTTCCATTCTGTAATAGAATAAGACCTAATTTTTGAAACGGACGGACTTTACAAATACCACATATAGATAAAGACGCGGCCATATTGGTAGGCTTAGGACATGACTAGTATTACCCCTGCCTCCGTAGAAGGTACATGAGGAGACGAGAGGACTTCTTAGCAAGGTAGGACTTTTAAAAAATGTTTGTTAAAGTTATTTTAAAATCTGACTTTTAAAAATTTTTGTATATTTTAAATATGTGTAATATTGGGAGGTACAAAAATGGATTTTGTTGCAGAAGTGCCCCTGATGAGGTGCGAATGAATTAAGCACGAAACATGTAGGGCAGAAAAAATAAAGTGGTTTGACACAAGGAAGTACTACTTTTTCCCGACCCTAAGCCTAAAAGAACGAAATGCATTAAGAAATATTTTGGGTCATTCACAAGAATAATAATATATATATATATATATATATATATATATATATATATATATAATATATATATATATATATATATATATATAATATATATATATATATATATATATATATATAATATATATATATATTCTCAATGCTAAAACTATAAATATGGCCAAAACGGCTACAAAACCCTGATCAGGCCCAAAATGATATTAGGATGTGAATGCTAGTTCCAGTTGTTGACTTAGTACTGATTAATAATTTTTTTTAAAATTTGTTTTAAACACTGAAACATTTATTTATGCAGTAAAATGTATTTGATAGAAAACAAGGTACTTAAATGAAAATTAATTTTAGTATGTTTGAAATAGAGCTTTTCAAGCAGAAGTGGAAGAGGCCGAGTGAGAAATTTCTAAATCTCACTTATCTTCAAGATTTCATGAGAGTAGGTTTTTACTGTTTATAATAATAAGTACACATATTCCAAGCTTTCCTTGGGTCCACCAGGGATTAGAATTTACGGAAACGTGCTAAGATGGCGCAGTTCCTACGAGTTGGACTTTTCATTATGGACTGATGAGCAGATGGAATGTTATGACACTATGGCCAGCGACCTAGGGCAAATGAGGGCATGCGCGTCGGGGGGGGGGGGGTGAGATTGTGTAAAATGTTGGGATACTACGGTTGTGTAAATACTGCTGTGTAAATAAATACTGTCAAATCCTCTTGACCTCAACTCAGTAAAATAAACACTGACTTCTACGCCAAAGCATGATATACAGGGTGGCCCAGAAATAACTAATAAACAGTTTGAGAAAGCAGCATTTTTCATAGGGGCAAAGATGTAGTTCTCGTCGAGATCTATAAAATCGTTCCCTAGGAGAAAATAACACTTAGGGCTCAAATAGGCCTTTGAAGGGAAAGGTTTCTTCTTTACCCATATTTTGCATTATATTTTTAAAATGTACTAACAAAACAAGGAAGAACCGTGCAAACGGGGTTTCGATGCGTCAAGTAGTTTCGAGTAGTTCTCTGTAAAAATACGTTTTCATTTGCACGTATTCCTCATCTGAAATTCCAAAAGAAGGCACTTGAATTTATTTAAATAGTGTTTTTGTTAAGGGAGAGGTAATTCAGCATAGGAGAATGTGTTCAGCACTCAACAAAACGATTCCCATTAGTATAAACTAAAAAATAAAATACATAAAAATTGGAGAGTTGCCAAAATTACGGATCACAAATAATCAATGTTTTGTTTTTCAATAAATACAATTGTTAGTGCTGAGCTCATTCTCCTGAGCTGAATTAGCCTTTCCTTAACAAAAATACTATTTAAATAAATTCAAGTGCCTTTTTTTGGGGAATTTCAGATGAGGAATACATGAAAATGAAAACGTATCTTTACAGAGAACTACTTGACGCATCGAAACCCCGTTTGCACGGTTCTTTCTTGTTTTGTTAGTACATTTTAAAAATATAAGGCAAAATATGTGTAAAGAAGAAACTCTTCCCTTCAAAGGCCTATTTGAGCTCTTAAAAGTGTTATTTTCTTATTTCCAAGGGTACCATTTTATAGATCTCGACCAGAACTACAACTTTGTCCCTTTGAAAAATTTTGATATGTCAAACCGTTTAGTAGTTATTTCTCTTGTGGCCCGCTTATCTGGGCCACCTTATGTAAATACACATTTATATAAGGTGGACCATTTATTGTTTTTTTTTAGTTATTCGCAACATTATGTACCTAAACAAATTATCCTACTTTTTACATAAAGACAAACTATGAATAAATTCCATTTTTATTGAGGCATCTTACTGAATGAAAAAGGAAATGTTTTTTTTACTACTTCTTCTTAACATTGAATACAATTTAATGTTAATGAAACTAAATATACTTAAAAGAAAATAATAAAAACTAGGAAAGCAAATGACGATTTCTTTAATAATAAATTTGTAACAGTAATAAATAAAAATCACAATAACGACAGTTTTAATCATCTATTTTAGAATTCGACAATGCCAAGTTATCGAAAACATATCGCACTAGTATTTCTAAAGTGACACAATTCAAAATAAAACTCAACTGAAAAAGTCTCAATCTTGCCTATGTGATGGCCTTAGGATTAAGACTGGAAGGGTGACACGAGTACCCTCTGGTGTACAAGCTCTGAAGCTAGTAGGTACATATAGTTTTGATGGTTGAGATAAAGATATATTTACCCTGTCATTCACAGTCATAACTATGACGATGTGAATAAAACCGATTTTTGAGTTGTGTCACTTTAGAAATAGACACCTTAGTTTATGAATTTGTAATTATTTACTAAAAAACTGTAATCTATAACATTATGTTCCAATTTATACTATCACCATTTGCTTTATAAATTCTAACTATTAATTAGACTAATTACTGTCCAACAACAGTCAAACAATATTAATTGTTATTATGGAGTCAAACAATATTAATGCATGCTTTTATTTGTTGTTAGCACCTGATGATGGCACATTTGTGTTGAAAGGCCTAGTGAAAAATAAAGAGAAAATTTGTGGGAAGACTGAATTTTGATTTACCCTCTGGAATTAAGCAACCCCACTACCGGAAAACATCAATAATATATATATATATATATATATATATATTTTTTTTTTTTTTCTCAACCATAGTAACCCTATGGTAGAGCCGTTTATTCGTTAAAGCGTGCCCCATATCTTTTGATATACTGCACGCATGTCTTTACATATTTAAAGTGAGTATACAATGTTAATTTTTTTTTTTTTTTTTATAATATTGATTTAATAATATATATACATATACATAATAACCTAAATAGATGAACTATACAAGAATAAAAAAAAATAATAAGGAATAATATATATATATTCATATATATATATATATATATATATATATATATATATATATATATATATATATATATATATATATATATATATATATATATATTCCAAAGAAACTCTATGAGGGTAAAACCTTCATTCCGATAAATATATATTTTTCCGATGACCCAGACGTATTGATTATGTTCGTTGTACAAAATTATATCATTAAAACTTCTTTTAGCTTTCTTGAAACGTTAATTTGATTCTGTCCAGAGGCCTATTCAATAAACTAGATCTGAGCTTATCCAACGAGCCACTGAAGATTTTAGCCCTTTATTGGACTGGTTGACAATAAACTAGAAGTGAGCTTATCCAACGAGCCACTGAAGATTTTAGCCCTTTATTGGACTGGTTGACAATAAACTAGAACTGAGCTTATCCAACGAGCCATTGAAGATTTTAACCCTTTATTGGACTGGTTGACAATAAACTAGAACTGAGCTTATCCAACGAGCCACTGAAGATTTTAGCCCTTTATTGGACTGGCTGACAATAAAATCGTATTGTATTTATGTATTTATATATATTTAACGTGTATCTTTCTGTAAAGAGGGGGCGAGGTTAGCTCAGTGGTAGAGCACTCGACTAATGAACTGGAGGACCAGGTTCAAAACCCGAGCGCGCACTAAAGATTTTTTCTTCTAGTGCTGCCGTTCGAGGGTTGGATTTGGGGTCCCAGATCGTCCCTAGGCTCACCCAGCCTTTGATTAATTTAATTAATAATGGGTACGTTGGGTGCTAATGACTTTAGCAGTCGAAGCAGCCAAGGGGAAAATCAGGCGGCCGGAGCATAGTGTTGACCACACTATCTCCCTAGTGTGCCGTATGGTCAAGAATCAGATACCTCTACAGTATCTGCCCCTCTAGGCCTTTGTGGCCTGTTACGGGACTGTTTTTTTTTTTTTTTTTTTTCTTTCTGTAAAGAGGCAAACCTATAAACCCTGCGAATATGAGCATTCTGTTGGGTAACGACGGCAAAATGATGTTTAAGAGTTTTTTTTTGCTTGTGTTTAATAGCGTATCAACTCGGGCTATAAACGCCCGGCTATCTATAGGTTGTCGCCCATTCAGGTATTGGCCACGCCTAACGCTCCCTAATTTCGGTGGTCAACGGGAACCGGTGTACTCAACGTGGGTATGGCTGTATAAAAGAATAGTTTTACTTATAAAATCCAAACTATATACAAATGTATGAAAGAATAATACATACATAAAAAAAATAAATAAATAAAAATAAAATAGACTATGAAAAAATTAAATATATATATGTATATATATATATATATATATAGATATATATATATATATATATGTATATATATATATTTAATATTTAATTTAATTATTTTTTTTATAGTCTATTTTATTTTTATTTATTTTTTTTTAATTGGATACAAATTACGGGGTTGTAGTATATATAATATAACAGATAATCAAACAACGAATAATAAGTCCATAAAAAGAGAAGAAAGTTATACAAAATGCACATACAACACTAATATATTATGAGAGATACGAAAAAAATCTGGCAATTATAGCTGACATTAGTTTGCCCTAACTTATGTCAGACAAACAGAAACCCTCTTTTTTCATGGGCGATAATTTGAAACCTAGAAAAAAAAACTAACATTATTTTGAATGAAGAATGGAAATCTAGTAGAGTACGTAGACATTTTAAGAAACATTATTGTTTTTCAAAAATGGTGAGCAATTCTTCATTTTATATTAAAACATCCTTCGCAAATCTTTATAATACATTGAATTGAGAAAAATCCTTCATAATTCATTAGAAAATATTATTAGGAAGCTGGAGTTATAATTTGAAAAAGTTGATCAGGTAAAAATTGAAGGGGCTAGCTTATCGCCTGATTTAAAAAACAAACAAACTTTATAGTTTAATTTACTGAAATGTTATTTTTTCCCCGTTTTAATTTTTTGTGTTCATAATTTCTTGTAATAAAGTTAAAAAAAATGTTTTTTTTAAAATTTATTTATTTATGAGCGACCGTAACTAAGGCGACTCGCTCAGAACAAAAATTACATATATAATATACAAACAAAAATTACATCTAATTAAATACAATCTCATTTTAGAAATGTTTGCCCAAATATACAAATTGAAATTTATATACACATTGGTTAGCAATTCATTATACATCTATTTATAAGAGAATACAATATTACAATATACTTGAATATATGAAAAATCAATATTATAATAATGCATAAAGTTTATACAAAAAATCAATTAAGTTGGTTAAAGGAGGTTTCACACTCCTTTTAGTTTTATATTGTCAAATGTAAGATTTTAGTATAGTATGGCTGTATAGTTTTAACATTTTAAGACAAATAAAATACATACACATATTTGTGTGTATGTCCTGTTATAATTTGTTCATGTTTAATTATAATTATAATTTGTTTTGTAGGTTGGTCTTGTTGAGGTAGTTCAGTATGTTATCTATATATTTGCTTCCATCGCGGAGTAATTCAGTCATATTGTAAGGTGAGTCATAGTTTTGTCGCTGTAAACATTCAGTGAGTATGTGCTTTATAGTCAGCGGTGTGTTACACTGTGTACGTGTCGGTCTCTCCTGTCTTGTCATGAGATAAGAGTGTGTCAGTCGGGAGGGGCCAATTCTTAAGCGGCATAATATCACTTCGTCTCTTCTATTATCCCTTTGGCTTTTTTAATTTGAAATGTATTGAAGGAGGATCAATGGCAGTGAGTGGTCATAAAATCGTTATAATTCAATGAATCGAAAAAAATCCTACGTACCTTTCTAGCAAATATCATTAGGAAGATACAGTTAAAATTTGAAATTGATCGGGCAAAAATTGAAGACGCATGGGTATCGCCCGATTTGAAAAACATGGTTTTGAGAAAACGACATTAAAGTTTAATGTTCTGAAATGTACATTTTTTTCCTATTTAATTTATTTTATACTTCCTAGTAAAAAAAAAAAGGGTTTTTATTATGAAATGTATTGAACGAGGACCAAAAAATATTTAACAATTAAAAAGGGACCAATCGAAGCTCGCTCAAAAAATTATATTCAAACTGGCATCGCTTTCACTCGGCATCGGGACTTCACTCAGAAAATCGTATGTTCTGACAATTAAAATTTTTTTTCTTCACATATACACCCTTAAATATTATTTTTGATTAGTCAAGGAAGAATTTTAGCCTATGAAAAAAATTTACAAGGTAGTATTACCCCTTAAGAAGCAGTTTAGCTTTAAAAAAATTGCAAAAAAGTTCGTTTACCCCTGAAAAAAAATGTTCAGGTAGTCTTTTTTTCGTTGGTGGTATGCACCACTTGCATCACATGACCTCCAATAAAAGTTTAGACCTTGGAATTTTATGTTTCTTAATTTTCAGAAATAATAGACACAATTTCCTGAGATTTAAGAAGACCTTTTTAATAACTGTCAGTTCCAATATGCGGTAGTTGATCGATGTGTTGGTGGTGAGAATAGCGGGCGACGGAACACCGCCTGGTGGCCTGTGGCCGAACTCATCAGTAGCCGCTTAGTTTGGAGAGAGGGAGCTCGTCTCTCTTCAGGAAAGCTGTCACGAAGTCCACGTCGCAACAACTTCTTACGACAAAACTCAACCGACATCCCACGCAATTATTTTTCAGAGAGTTGTTGACTCGGCTGATGGTTGTTGCCGTGTAGAGGCATGCTTTAAAGCGACTGTCACAAACGGTAAGATATGAACATGTGACCTAAAGACGTAACGCTCTTACACGCTTGTGTCTGCCTCAAATTGTAATGCTGTGCACATTAGAAAATGCATTAGAACTAATTATGGACTTTTTTTTTAATTTTCCATGTGTTTTTTTCAGTGTGATTTTTCAATAAAAAATCACACTGAATTTTTTTTTTATTTTCAATAAAAAATCATTTTTCCTGTCAATCAATATTTTAAAATGTTGAAACAAAAATTTGAACCTCAAGAAAATAGATAAGCGTAATGAATTCAGGAAAAGTTTTTAAAAATATGCTTTCAACGTGACAATAAAAGTATTCCTAAAAGTAATTTTTCTTTTACGTTTTTCCTAATTTGAAACATGTTCTCTGGCTTATATGACCTCATGTATAAACAAAAAAAAAAAAAATGCGTAATCTGTTTAGACGTTTGAGACCAATAGTGTACACCAATTTCGGTAATCCAGAGTTATGGTGTTTTAAAATTTTATTGCTAGTCAATATTTTCACTTAAAAATGCTAAAAGAAGTATATTGTAAGCGAAATTTAAAAACACTACTAAATGTGATTATTAAAAAAGGCATTCTATTTTTTTTAGCGCCGGATTATCCATTAATTGCGACCGTTCCTAATCCGTCGTTTAGCATTGAGATTTTTTAAGAACCATCGCTAAAAAAAAAAAAAAAAAAAAAAACTTCCACAGGCGGGACTCGGAACTACATGTGCATCATAAGAATCCAGCGTGCTAGCCACTAGACTACACGAGACCTTTTAAATCATACTATTTTTATAAGTAAGTAGAACATTAATTAGATACTTTGAAAAATCATAAAACGCTTTTTTTGATCAATCTTATTAGAACATAATTAATTGCGTCTAACAATTAGTCATAAATATGCCTAATCTCTGATATGCAGCCAGAACTTTATGTCGCTAATATGACTAGAACAAGGACGCACTATTTTTCATAAATATGCACATCCCGTTAAATAGTCAGGCAATGCAATTTTAAGCACAAAATTTCCTGAAAACATCCTTTACTAAATAATCCTACTGTACTAAATATACCTGCCCGTCTAGAATAATGTTATTTTTGTTATAGTCATTAATATGCGCAGCACCCATAAATCGCCCGTCTCAAAAATTGCACTATTAGTCATAAATATGCTCAACCTGAATGAAACAGCCAGTTTACATTAACAGTGCACTATTAGTCATAAATATGCCCAACCCTATTAATCATACTGTGCAGAATACTACTACACTATTAGTCAAAAATATGCCCAACCCTCATGAAACAGACCGTCCAGAATAACATTGCACTATTATCAAGGGCGTATATAAGGGGGGGGCTCCAGCCCCCCCCCCCCCCGAAATTTTGATTTGATCGGTAAAAATTTCATAAAACCCTTAAAAACAAATTAAATAAGATCATTTAGTTCATAAAACATATTCTATTTTGGGTGTATTAGCGTTTAAATTGGCTAAAACTCTTCCAAGATCTAAATTGTTAGTATTCCATACACCGGAAATGGCCCCCGAAATTTTCCTAGCCCCCTCCGAAATTATTTTCTATATACGCCCATGACTATTATTCATAAATATGCCTAACCCCCATGAAAGAGCCCGTCCAGATTGACACTGCACTATTAGTCATAAATATACGTAACCCCCATTAAATATCTCGTCCTGAATAACATTGGATAATTAGTCATGAATGTGCCCAAACCTCATTAAAGAGCCCGTCCAGAATAACATTGGACTATTCGTCGTAAATATTTCCAACCCCCCATGAAACAGGCCGTCCAGAATGACACTACACTACTCGTCATAAATATGTCCAACCCCTATTAAATAATTCGTCCTGAATAACGCTGCTATGTTAGCCATAAACAAGTCCAATCTTCGTTTGATAAAGTGCCCTGAATAACATTGCACTTTGTCATAAATGTGCCCGTCCAGAATAACATTGGACTAGTAGTCGTAAATATTTCCTACCCCCATGAAACAGCCAGTCCAGAATAACACTCCCCAAACCCCATTAAATAACTCGTCCTTCATAACGTTGATATGTTAACTATAAATAAGCCTCGTTTGATAAAGCGCCCTGAATAACATTGCACTTTGTCATAAATGTGCCCGTCCAGAATAACATTGGACTAGTAGTCGTAAATATTTCCTACCCCCATGAAACAGCCAGTCCAGAATAACACTCCCCTTAAATAACTCGTCCTTCATAACGTTGATATGTTAACTATAAATAAGCCTCGTTTGATAAAGCGCCCTGAAAAACACTGCACTATTAGTCATAGATATTTGCATTCCCGTTAAATTGCCCGTACTGAATAACTCTGTACTATTAGTCGTAAATATCCCCTCCCTCCCTGCATCGCCCAACCTGAATAACACTGCACTATTTTTCATGAACATGCCAAACCTCCATTAAACAGACTGACGCGAATAATACTGTACTATTTGTCATAAATATGCCCAATCCCCATTAAATAATTCGTCCTGAATAACACTGCGCTATTAGTCATAAATATTTGCATCGCCGTTAAATTGCCCGTTCTTAATAAGTCTGCACAATACTTCATAAATACCCCCCCCTCCCTTATAACTATCGCCTATACTGAATAACGTTGCACTGCTAGTCATCAATGTGCCAGATCCTAGTATAATATCCCGACCAGAATAACACTGCCCTATTAGTCATAAATATGCCCAACCTCCTTATATCTACCGCCTGTCCTGAATAACATTGCACTAGTAGTCATCAATATGCCGCACAGTGGTGCCAAACGCCCGATTTTGGGAAAAAACCTGTAGGAACTTGAATCTTTCTGATTTTGGTGTCGTTTTCATGGTATTTTGTAGTGCTGAGTCGAATGAGGCCACTTCCAATTCGATAGAATCATTATTTCGGAAGATAAACGGGTTTTATAGTACGGAAACCGTGAAAAACACCAAGTATACGATTTCAAAAAGTCACATTTTACTCAATTGGTAGAGATATATATCCTCCAAATGCATTTTTGAATGCTGAGTTGAATAAATTAAGAAACAATGTAATACAGTTAATTGGTCTCGACGTATTTATCTTTATTAAAATTTTCGCTTATAATGAATACATTTTGACATTTTTACACGAGATATTAGGTAGATCTCACTGTAAAAGTTCAGTTACTTGCTATCACAAAGTGTTCAATAGCTCTCTGCAGAAAATAGTTACGTTAAACTCATTTATCGTAAAATAATCACATTGTTTCATTTTATTAGGCTGTGCACACATACGGTCGAGTATGGAGATGAAATTTATATGAAAGCAACTTCAAAACATGTACTTTTAGGTAACACTATGCGGAGAGCTCAGCTAAGTACCGTTTTTTTTTTCTACGCCAAATAAACTACAGATAATTGAGTTCCATTACAGATATCTTCACAAGATAAATGCACCAAGTTCATGATACATTTTGGAAAAAAAGAAAATTCGTTTAAAAGCTACATATACTCATGAGACTTCCTGTGTAATATCAATTTTTCAGGAATAAAATAAGTGGTCTAAAATATTGTTTTACTTTTCAATAAAAACTGTGAGATTTTTACTCAGTGAGAAAACAGTCAACAAAATGATTTTTTGTGATCATACCTATTAATAAAATGGGAAATAAATATTACAGCAGTATTCCTCAACTAATTAGGTATAAAAAAAATGTTAGTTCAAACGCGATTGAACACCTTCGGTTTTGGAGGTTTTTTCCCTCTCGGCACCACTGTGTGCCGGACCCTCGTTTATTATCCCGACCAGAATAACACTGAACTATTAGTCATAAATATGCCCAACCTCCTTATATCTATCGCCCGTCCTGAATAACACTGCACTATTAGTCATAAATATGCCCAACCCCCTTATATCTATCGCTCGTCCTGAATAACATTGCACTATTAGTCATCAATATTCCAGACCCTCGTTTATTATCTTGACCAGAATAACACTGCGTAGTCATAAATATTCCCAACCTCCGATCAATAGCCCGTCCTGAATAACGCTGAGCTATTAGTAGTAACTTTGCCTACCGACAAATAGCTCTTAGTCAATATCACTGGACAGTTAGTCAATTTATTAGAAATAGGTGATAAGATTTGCCTAAAAACGCGAATCCTAAAAAAATATCATTTTTTTTTATTCAAACCAATTTATTACAACTTATAAAATCAACATATTTCCATTATTCTTATTTTTTAGAGTAGTCTGTGCGTCGTAAAAATAAATTCTATATGCGTGACGTAATTTAGGAATCTAGTGATATGAAATGTAGTTCATTCTTAAAACAAGAAGTCAGAATGTAGTTGTGATTCGGCTAAGAACAACAAGCAAGGACCAACGATAACAGTTTGGTGACCATAGTGAAATTATGGAAAAAGATTCTCTTGGGGTATAGAACTAGACATCAAGGAGGAGAAGGTGGGGGGGGGGGGGGGGTCGGCGAGATCAAAGGGGAAATTAGGGGAAAGGAAGATAGAGGTGATAATGTTAGGATACCTAGAGGGAAAGGGAGATGGGAAAATTAGCAGAAAGGGAGATAAAGGTGGTAATGTTAGGACACCAACAGGGAAAGCGACATGGGAAAATTAGCAGAAAGCGAGATAAAGGTAGTAATGTTAGGACACCAACAGGGAAAGCGACATGGGAATATTAGCAGAAAGGGAGATAAAGGTAGTAATGTTAGGACACCAACAGGGAAAGGGACATGGGAATATTAGCAGAAAGGGAGATAAAGGTGGTAATGTTAGGACACCAACAGGGAAAGGGACATGGGAATATTAGCAGAAAGGGAGATAAAGGTAGTAATGTTAGGACACCAACAGGGAAAGCGACATGGGAAAATTAGCGGAAAGGATGATAAAGGTGATCATTTTAGGATACCTAGAGAGAAAGGGACATGGGAAAAACTAGGTGGAGGGGCAGAAGAGCTTTTGTAAAATATTGAAGTATTCTTTTTTTTTAGCTGAAGAATACTGTCAAAGTGCATGCAGAAATGTTCCGAAAATAGATTTTTACGAAATTCTGATTGTTCTTCTTCACGTACTATCTAAACCTCTTTATTCTTAAAATAGTACGTGAAAGCATTCATCCGGATAGTTTATTTATTCAGCTGGATAAAAGAAATTATGAGATACATTCGCGGTTTTAATAGGGTTATTTTGATATATACATATACGTGTACATATATAGTAGACCCGAAGTGCAACAAAAGAGTTTATATAAAAAGTATGGTTCAATTCCCAACGGAAACAGAGTAAATCTAAATTTCGTATATTTTTATGTTGATTATGTTTTTGTTTTTTTATGAACAAGTAGTGATCACTGAAAAACCGTTTATGGTAAATAATATCCAAACAAACCATCGTAAAGCAGATGAAATTTCCTTTGAGAAACCAATGTTCGTAATGTTACTATGTTCATTTTAAGGAGGTTCCAGTGCGGTTCCATTAACCAAATTCAGGTTATTCAAAAAGTCTTAGTATTTCGGGAATATTTTTAATCTGTCCCATAAAGGTTTCAATCTCCTCCACTTTAAGGAGAACTTATCCGTTTAATAATTTTTAATTACCTAATGAGGAAGTTGACAGTTGCTTGTTTAGAAAGGCTGAAATGTCTCTTGATACTTTTTTTTTTTTTTTTTTTTTTTTTTTTTTTTTTTACATAGTGCTCTTCAAGACGATTAGAGGTGAATATTTTGAAACCTCATTTCTTCATAATGTTGTTTTTTTATGTAAACAAATTTATTTTTGCACTAATTTATATAAGAATGGGTCTGAGTTACCGACCCATACTGACTCAAACAATTTAGCCAGTGTATATTGTAGTATAATAACCTTGTGGGATAATAACCTAATTCCGGTGCTAATGGCCACGCATTATGTCGATGCACCGTAAAAAAAATAAAAAAATAACCTAATTGATTGTAAGCATCAGAATACCAAGATAAGCCCTCAGAAAATCAAAATAAAAAAATAGAAAATTTACTTGTTTTGGAAGATAAATATTTTTTTCAATTATCAAGCGGGATTTCATCCTTAATACGCCGAGCAACCGTCAATTTCCTTATTAAAATTAACGATTTCCTGAAAGTGGAGGAGTTTGAAACCTTCAGAGGACAGAGTGAAACATTCTCGAAAAACAAACATTTTGTGGAATAACCTGAATTTGGTTTATGGAACCGCCCAAGAACCCATTTAAAATGAACATAGTAGCATTAAAAACCTTGGTTTTTTTTAAGGAAATGTCATCTACTTTACGATGGTTTGCTTGGATTTAATTTAACATACTCGGCGTGAGAGTAATCACTAATTATTCATAAAAAACATGACTCACGCAAAATAATATGATATTTAAATTTACTCTGTTTCTGTTGGGAATCGAACCATACTTTGTATGGATTTTTTGTTGCACTTGAGGTCTAATATCGCTTCCTGAAAGGTTGATACTTTTATTTGTTACACCCTGTATATATATATATATATATATATATATATATATATATATATATATATATATATATATATATATATGTGTGTGTGTATATATATATATATGTATATATATATATATATTTATACATAAATACACACACATATACACACAGTAGACTCCCTTATCCGGCGTTCTCTTATCTGTCGCTCTCTCCAATCCGGCGGTCTCCGAGAGGCTCGAGGGTTCCAAGAAAATCTTCCCTTCCTAGCTCGCCTAACATTTGTTTTGTGTGGTATTTCATTGAATGAAAATCGAAGAAGGCTTATGTTTCCTTTTACAGGCAGGAACTTGTGTTTCTACTAAGGCATCTGCGGCTGGTACGCCTGATTTTCCATCTTAGTTCTTTATATTGTAATAATATGTGCATACATATGTGATTTATTTAGTAATTAAATATTTTTTATTTAGTTTAACTGTCTACATATATTATTATTATTATAATTCATTGAAACGTTTACATGCATATGTACAAGAAAATAATACACCATGAAGGTTTTACGTATTTTGAATTTATTTTATAATTCGGTACCTAAAATTTACTTAAATATGCAATACTAAAAATGGTACATATTATTGTATCGTAAAATAATTAGACTTTTCAAATGCATAAGTGAGCGCTTCTAACTGAAGTCAATAAAACGGCCATTTCTCTAATCCGACTGTACCCCGGTCCTGACGACCAGAGTTGGGCAAACGTTAGCGCGCGCTAAAAGCTGATACCTCTCCGCTAATTTAGCGAAACTGTAGAAAGCCAGCGCTAATAATTAGCGGTTAGCGGCGGCAGTGCGCTAACCGCTAATCTATTTATGAAATATCGTAATTGCTAATAGCTTAAGCTATAGTTACAACATTTTCATAAATAGATTAGCGGTTAGCGCACTGCCGCCGCTAACCGCTAATTATTAGCGCTGGCTTTCTACAGTTTCGCTAAATTAGCGGAGAGGTATCAGCTTTTAGCGCGCGCTAACGTTTGCCCAACTCTGCTGACGACAGTGGATTGGGGTAAGTCTACTGTATATATGTATATTGTTTTTTGACAATCCCAATGTAAAACACAATATTATTGAAAAGAGGATGTAATGTAGTATTTCTCCCAATAAATAAATGTATATAAATATATATGTGTATATCTATATTTATATATATATATATATATATATATATATATATATATATATATATATATATATATATGGCCTGATCTAGATAAAGACCTTTGATTGGCTTGACAAGCCTAATCAGATTTCTTAACAAAACATTACCATATATAATATAATTAGGACGGAAAAATTCCTTCATTGGTAATATGTTTTTCCGAGTCCTGGAAGTTTCCGCACGATATATTCAGTGAATGGTCATTTAATCAATATATAATAATAATTTAAAATAACTATTCTTATCGCAACACTTTTGTGAGATTCGGCAGTCTGCAGGATTCATTTTGGGAGAGCAGTTATTTTCGAAACGTTGACGCTACTCAGAAGCTTTCTGATTTCTACTTTTGGGATTGATAATACGATCTGAAGGAGATAATTTTGAATATTTAATGTGCATTACTCTTAAAAAAAATTTAATGCTTATTTCAAGAATGTAATGAATTAATGAAAAAAAATGTGCACAAGCAGAGAAAATATGAGTTGTACTACAAAAAACACGGTTTACTGTAAAGAACCTTTAGAAGGGTATATGTCTGGAACGGAGTGAGATAGAAATGTGTGGTTGGTGGTGTTGCACTACATTTTTGTCTAGTTTCACCCCGTGAAGGTATTAACTTGCGATACACCCTGTACAAGCATCATGAAAGAATACATTTTCACAATTGTGTTTTAGTTCTTTTGCGTTTTTATCGGACGCGAAGCAAAAACGAGATATATGCCAAAGGATTTTTTTCTTTCTTTTTTTTATCCTGTATCGATTCCCGAAGATTTCCCTTTTTTGTGGGAGACTCCTTGTATATATATATATATATATATATATATATATATATATATATATATATATATATATTTGCCTGTTCACACTCTATCAGGCTAAACAAATGGTCCGAGTTCGACAAAATTTGGTACAAAATTACTTGGGGAATAAGTTTAATGAATCTAGTCGAAATTTTAATAAATTTCCCACAAAAACTATTCTTATGCAAGTTTGGTTAGAAAGATCTTATTCGGAGAAATCGGTTATTAACTCTCGAAAGAGTCAGTTCCATACTTTTGAAGTTTCGATTTTTTTCAGTCTCTGTTTTTTAATTGCAATTGTTAAACACGGTACGTAAATGAGAAGCATTTTGTAAGAAATTTATATATATATATATATATATATATATATATATATATATATATATATATATAAGGCCTGATCTAGATAAAGACCTTTGATTGGCAAGCCCAATCAGATTTCTTAACAAAACATTACCATATATAATATAATTAGGACGGAAGAATTCTTTCATTGGTAATATGTTTTTCCGAATCCTGGAAGTTTCCGCACGATATATTCAGTGAATGATCATTTAATCAATATATAATAAAAATTTAAAATAAATATTCTCATCGCAACACTTATAAAGATATCTGTGAATGGTAATTGAAATGCTTCAACTACCCTTTGGCTGATCTTTTTGAAGAATAAGGGACAAATGAAGGATGGAAATTCCACGTGGAATACACTTTCTGAAGTTTCTTTATGGACAATTTCATAGAAATCTTTTTTTAGATTCTTTTTTTTTTTTTTTAATTTGAGCAGACTATTTTTAGTTGTCCCCTTCTTCTTTAAAGTTTCTATAATTTACAGTATAATTCCACAAAGAAAAGTAGTAGCTTGTTCTTTTACAGAGAGATTAGTGACGATATGAAATAAATCTTCTTTATTTTGAATATTTTTAACAATTCAAGGAGTATTATTTCTACACCTTATTAGATAAACTTTAAAATGTTTCAGCAATTTTTTTAAAGGTCTGTATAGTTTTACCTGTTTCAATAATTGGATATATTCAATTTATTTTAACGAAGACCTGTGCTATTATTTTGAGTAAAATGTTACACTTTATGTGAATCAAATAGACGGATAGCCACATTCATGATAACGTCAAAGCATGCCCTGTGAGCTGCCGGTGAGCATGCCCTGTGACCTGCCGGTGAGCATGCCCTGTGACATGTCGGTGAGCATGCCCTGTGACCTGCCGGTGAGCATGCCCTGTGACATGTCGGTGAGCATGCCCTGTGACCTGCCGGTGAGCATGCCCATTGGCCTGCCGGTAAGCATGCCATGTGACTTGCCGGTAAGCATGCCATGTGACCTGCCGGTAAGCATGCCCTGTGAGCTGCCGGTGAGCATGCCCTGTGACCTGCCGGTGAACATGCCCTGTGACCTGCCGGTAAGCATGCCCTTTGACCTACCGGTAAGCATGCCCTTTGACCTGCCGGTGAGCATGCCACCGCTGTAAGAGCTTTTTGCGATATCTGACGGTTAGTTTTTTTTTTTAACTTTAGTCGCTTTAGTATCTGATAGAGTTAATAAAAAAACAATTTGTGCCTATTAAATAGTGGCTTCCATCGTGCAGATTTCTTCTCTGTGAATAAGGAAATATTGTGCTGCTGGGGGATTTTGTACTGGCTGCTATATTTCCATAGCGCGTTGATTTTATTGAACTAACTTTTAGTTTCAATTAGCCATAAGCGTACTTCGGTAAAATGATCACTTGAACGGCGGTAAATGGAACTCAAATCTCCATGATGACTGCTATAACCACATAATTAAATTACACAAAATGTTTTCCGAAATTAGAATTTGCCAGCGTTCGGTCGTGGTATCTTAATAAAACTACATTTAAAAAAAAAAAATGTGTTTTATACTTCGGCGAAGTTTCTGCTTGGAATTCAAGCCTTCGCCAGGGATGTGAAAGAAGGAGGAAATAGTTTTCCTGTTGCGCTGCCCTCATGTTACAGAGCCTAGAAAGTGTACAGGAGGCCCATTGGCCGTGACTGTTAAGGCATAAGCACTTAACACTCCGTGGCTTTTCTTTGGAAAAAAGAAATGGTATCAGCCAAATCCTGGCTAGAAAAGGGTGGTGACCTATAAATAGCCCGCCCTAAAATTCTGAGTTAATTATAATGGACATTAAAATTTAAATAAATAGAAAGAGTCCATGGGAGCCTTTAAACAAAAAGCTGTAATCGCAACGATTTTTTCGCCAAAAACCATCGTTCCAGTAGGTTAATTATGCTGGTTACCGACGTTATCCTTTTAAGTTAGACAAAGTATTTTAGTAGAAAATTTCATCAATATGCCTGTGAAGTAAATATGGAATGGTTGGGATTCGGCTAAAGAAACCTTAATACGATTTTTGTTAAAAAAATCTATATTTAGGACGTTTCGGCTACTCATTGGTAGCCTTCGTCAGCTAAAATGACAAGAAAAAACAGAAATTAATACAAAAAAAGTTTATAATTGAGATAAGTAACAGAACTATAAATACACTTAATTTATTATAAAAGAACAATTTGGTCTTAAATTCTTAGAATGAGTATAATGAAAATCAAAAGAAACATAACAAAAAAATAAGAAAAAAGGCTATTATATTGAAGTTTATATAAGTAAATAGGTGCTAATAGTACCATTTATTAATTATAACTAAGAAACAAGATAATACATGCCTATGGAAATGCCTGGAGGCAGAGGAAGACCAATGTTGACAGTTAAGTAACCATTGTGGAAGTGTCTAAGAAAAAAGGAAACTTCTAGGGTAAATGAAACTGAAAACAAACCAGGTGGTGGGAGAAGGTCGGTAAGGATCAGAGGCCTGTTTATGACATTTCATGACAGGAAAGGAGAGAAAGGTGTTAATGGAAGGATACGCAAGGGGCATGGGAAAATACTAAGTGGGAGGTCGGGAGAGTTTTTGAAAAATATTAGCGTACATAGGAGAAATGCCTTGTTTGTCAGTTTTGTAGCTTATATTGTTTCTGTTTAGGTTTATGTGTACACATTCAGAGGTCTGTAGTCTTTTTCTGTTACGTTCTGTAGAAAGAATTTTTTGTGTGTTCGATGATAAAAGAGTGTTTTTGCGTAATGGCGTGTTTAGCAAGTGCAGATTTATCTATTTCTTTGTTAGTGATGGTTCGTTTATGTTGTGTAAGACGCGAGTGAATGTCATTTATGGTTTCTCCTATGTATACTCCACTGCAGAAAGGGGTTTGGTGAGGGACTTGGTAAACACAGCGGGTGGTTTGGTCAAAGGGGATGGGATCTTTAAGTTTGGTATAGAGGGTTTTGAGTTTGTTGATGGTTTTCAATCCAAAATTTAGGGAAGGGTAGGATTTTCTCAGTCAGTCCAGGTGTAAATGGTAGGGATCGGAACATTTGGGAACTGAGAGTTAGGGAAGAATTGGGAGAAACAGTGTTGGAAGGTTGGGATTTTACTTTTTTCACAAGGGATTTTATGAGGTTGGGGGGAAATTGGTTGCGTGCCAAAATATCTGAGGCGATATTAATATTTTTATCGTGGAAGGATGCATGGGATAAGGAGAGGACTCGGCGAAGGAGATTACTGGCTACATTAATTTTGAGGTGGTAAGGATGGGATGAATGAAAATTAAGTAACCGTCCCGAGTATGTGTTTTGCTGTACCAATCAGTAATAATAGTACCGTCAGTCTGTCTAATTAGTAAGATGTCCAAGTATAGGAGCTGTCTGTCCTGTTCTGTTTCTACAGTGAATTGTAGTCTAGGGTGGAAGGAATTGAAACAATTAAGTATGTCTGTTAGTTTGTTTGGGTTTATCATCAGCAAAAGATCATCTACGTATTTGCAGATGAATGAGATGTCATGGGGAAACTGTGGAACGAGGGAGTTGAGAAGATCGTTGAGAAGGATTGAGGATAAATCGGGTGCAAGACAATTGCCCATGGCTAGAGCTTCAATTTGTTTGTAGAATTTCCCATCATATTTAAAAAAAAAACCGCTGTTAACGCACAGTTTTAGGCTTTCTATAAACAAATCAAAGGATAGAGAGCTATGGAGTTGTAGGGTGGGCCAATGGTTTTCGATTATTTCTAGCGTTTTGGCTAGTGGGACGTTAGAGAATAAGGCTGTGGCATCAATTGAAACTAAAATGTGGCCTTTTTTCTTAGACACTTCCACAATGGTTACTTAACTGTCAACATTGGTCTTCCTCTGCCTCCAGGCATTTCCATAGGTATGTAGTATCGTGTTTCTTTGTTATAATTAATAAATGTTACTATTAGCACCTATTTACTTATATAAACTTCAATATAATAGCATTTTTTCTTATTTTTTTGTTATGTTCCGTTTTTTTTTGTTACGTCCTAAATATAGATTTTTTTAACAAAAATCGTATTAAGGTTTCTTTAGCCGAATCCCAACCATTCCATCTTTACTTATCACCTCGACGGTTAACTATCTAATCATCATTATATATATATATATATATATATATATATATATATATATATATATATAAATATATATATATATATATATATATATATATATATATATATACAGGGTGTCCTGGGATGTGAAGGTGTCATCTTTGAAGACAGTATTCATTTTTGTAGGAATAAAAATACAGTAAAATGGAAGCTTTGAAACTGAAAGATAAGAGTTTTTTTTTACAATTTATTATGTAATCTATCAATGAAATAGGGTTAGCACTTAAATTGAACATCTGAAATTAAAAAAAAAAACAAACAAAAAACAGACTAAATACTTAAAAAAGATGCCTTATTTTCAATTTTATTAAAGTTATTAGACAAAATATTTTTTAGAGGATCGGCCATATTTTTTTTAGAAATTTGAGGAAAAACTATCTCAAAGTCATATGTCACACATTCACAACCGACCTCTGTAAGGCCCTTCAAAAAATCTTTTTAATTTAAAACAATAAAATTTGAATAGCTCGAAACTCATTTGATTTTAAAGATATCGAAGTGTGGTTTGCAACAATAGCTTTGTTTTTTTGAATCCCTTCAAATGTGCATAATAATAGGGGTCATCTGCAAACCCTAACATTTCAACTAGCGCTGAGCGCATATGCGCGGTAAATATGTTAAATGGTCGACATATTTAGGAAGCTTAAGTCAATCCCTACAACATTTGCGTCTGACATTTTTTTCTCCGACCAATCGTTTGGCCGCAAAAATAGTTTGAACCGTCTTATTTGGGACACCCTGTATATAAATTTAGACCACCGTTATTTTCGTGATATTTGGGTTCTGAATCGTGGCATTTTCTAGTCAACACTTCTGGATTTCGCCACGCGTTCATTGGCACAAATGAAGGTTTATTTATTTTGGTTTGGTCCCATTGAAGGCGTATTATTAAGAGCCTCTCTTAAAACAATAAGACGTACTGGGTCTGGGTAATAGAAACTTCGAGACGGCACACTGGACCAGGGGTGCTCATCCCAATTCAGTTGTTGGGCCAAGCAAAAATGTTCTATACTGAGGTGGGGCAAGTAAACATTTTCTAAACTGAGGTGGGACACACAAATCAAAATAAAACAACAAATTACACAAAATAGTTTATTATCTTAAGAATTCATAAGATTTTATTTTACTACAATTAATGTGGCACTTGTGTTTTACTTGTGTCTTTTACTTGAGATTTTTTGTAATATTAACGGATAATTTAGTTGACGCGCATTTTCGTTTGATCCGTTTATTCTTCAAATGTATAAAATATTATTGATAGATAGAAAACTTCCATTGGGCTGCAAAAGTCTTCAAATAGCCTGCGGGTTGGTCATGCCCATGCACTAGACCATACTGGGTCATGAACTAAGGATCGCCGCCAAAACCCTGAACCAGTGAACTATTGGCAGAGTTCTTGTTTACTTGAAGCATATACAGAATAGCAATTGAGCAATCACTTAGGAAAACCACATTTTATGTTTTCCTTTTTCTCATCCTACTCCTACCGGTTTGTAGGAGTAGTAAAATAAGTATGTAAGGATTTCTTTTTTTTACAAAAAATATGTGTTTTTATTTGATATTACAGAGCTTATTTTTCCTCTAGTAGTAATTGCTTGAACCGAAAAAACATGTAAATGAAGTGAAAAAATAAAATTTAATTGAGGTAGCGGATCAAAAGAAGTGATGCTTTAATATTATATGTGTTTGACCTCAGTCGATTTAGTGTGAAAAACATATTCAGAAGACAAAATCTTTTTCTATTAATTCACTACACCGTACTATTATAATGAGGTACCATTGAGTATAATGATTATTTTGAATAACGGATTATATTAAAATGAAAAAGGAGTAAAAATAAGTCATTATGAGTATATGAATAAGTGATAGGAGTGCCCCCCTACGTTTATCAAGCCTGAATCCGAATTAAAATTTATCCCTGCTACACCGTCCCTCGCTTTTCTCTGATTACATTTATAAAACGCCCCCTAGAATAACTCCCTTTGTAAGTATTATTTTTTTCTCCTTCTCTAACAGTTTATTTAATTTCATTCTTTAATAGCTAAAAATAATAAAAAAGTCCGACTCGCAGGAAATGCGTTATCTCTGCGCGTTTCCATAACATCCTTTTTCCTAATATAATTTGGAAAGTTTGGAATAGATTCAGCTAATATTTTGTTTGGGTATTTTCTGAAACACCAAAATGCAGAGAAAACTGTAACTAGCCCAATCTATGTGGAAATTACTAACTCTTGCCCCTCGTCTCTGTTATAAAAGATTATTTTATATCGTATATTGTGACCTTTAATATTACTAAATTCACTTAAATGTGGCAAATAATAAAAATCAAAAATTACGAAAGAACCGTTTTTGTAGAAAATCGAATAAGCTTTCGAATAGGTACGTGACATTTACTAGGTTTTCTAGCCGGCTTCGAGATATATAAGAATATATATATATATATATATATATATATATATATATATATATATAAATATATATTATTCATCGTTTAGATATGTAGTAGTAGTTATGCTTCAATCACTATCCAAGATTTAGATATGCTAGCAGTTCTGTTACAATCCCTATCCATCGTTTAGATATGCCAGTAGTCATAATTCAATCACTATCCAACATTTAGATATGCCAGTAGTTATGCTTTAATCAGTATCCTACATTTAGATATGCCAGTAATCATGGCTCAATCACTATCCAATATTTAGATAGCCAGTAGTTATGCTTTAATCAATATCCAACATTCAGACATGCCTGTAGTTCTGTTACAATCACTATCCATCGTTTAGTTATGCCAGTAGTCATAATTCTATCACTATCCAACATTTAGATATGCCAGTAGTTATGCTTTAATCAGTATCCAACATTTAGATATGCCAGTAGTCATGGTTCAATCACTATCCAATATTTAGATAGCCAGTAGTTATGCTTTAATCAATAGCCAACATTCAGACATGCCTGTAGTTCTGTTACAATCACTATCCATCGTTTAGTTATGCCAGTAGTCATAATTCTATCACTATCCAACATTTAGATATGCCAGTAGTTATGCTTTAATCAGTATCCAACATTTAGATATGCCAGTAGTCATGCTTTAATCAATATCCAACATTTAGACATGCCTGTAGTTCTGTTACATTCACTATCCATCGTTTAGATATGCTAGTAGTCATGCTTTAATCACTATCCAACATTTAGATATGCCAGTAGTTATGCTCCAATCACTATTCATCGTTTAGATATGCTAGAGTTCTGTTCCAACATTTACCTGGCTCTTTAAACCTTTACCTGGAACAACTCTAAATGATAAAATCTTCAGTGCGTGCCCGAGTTTTTAAAACAAATACATGGGCGCTCTATCAATGTTAAAGAAACACCAAAAATGCATGTAATATTACTAAAACTGGACATGAAGAAATTAAATTAGCACGTTTCAGGATTACTGTATCTTGGCATAATGATCGGACCGGAGCATTATGAAAACGCGCTATGATAGTTGAGTTCAGGGAAATCAGACTTCCTTACATTATCTGTACATATAAAAATCACGTGTCTGTCTGTTTGTCCGTATGTCGGTTTGTTCCTTATACAAATATACACCGTTTGGCCGATTTTTACCAAATTTGGCACACAGGTAGGTCTTGATACGGGAAATCTCCTAGGCTAGGTCAAAATAGTCAAATTTCAAAATTTGGTCAAAAGATTTCTTCAAAAAAAATTGGCTACACTAAACCATTCAGATTCTGACTGCCATTTTGAATAATGTCTCAAATTTATTTGTTGATGTTCTTGATAATTAGAATAATTCGAACTCATTGATGACTTTACATCATCAAGGAGCGCTGGCCTTTCTTTGATAAGAGCTATCTACTCGCAGGCTCTGGTGCTGGCCTCTGTCGATTGTTTTATGAATTTCTGTGGTGCTGGCCTCTGCCGGCTGCATTATGAATTACTAGACAGCTATAAATAAATTCTCACCGTTTGACCGATTTGGACGTAACTGGGTATACAGGTAGATCTTGATACGGGTAGACTCATAAGCAGAAAGTAGGTGTAGCATGGCACACTGGGTAACAGCTAGTCCACTATAAAATATAATGTGGCATTCCGAAACATTTTCTAATATTGAAAAACTAAAGCGATCCTACAGTTTTGGCAGATTTTCCAAAACTTCTGGGAAACTTATACGAATTGGAGTTTAGAAGACATGTCGTTCTTTCGTAGACCTTCCCTTTCTTGCCTACCATTCGCCTGGAAATGAAAATACGTAGGTAATTTACTGAATCCTTCCTGGGCTTAAACAAGATATGCTCCTTTGCTGAAAGGGTGAAGAGAGAGGAGTAGCAGATCAAAGGTTTGCCTTTGAGAAAAGGAATAGGGAAGGAGCAAACTTCAACTTGTATTCCCTGTTCGATTTCCTGCATCTCATCTCTTCCTTGTCCTCTTCAATTTATTAAGGTGTGTCTTTTTTTCTTTATCTCTCTTACTCTATTGTCTTCCACTTTGTTAGGAAATAAATTTATCATACCTTTTAGCGCGTTTCCTTACTCCCAGAACAGGGAGGAAACCCGCCTTCTTGGTGTCAGAGCGAAAAGAAAGTGCTGATTTTGAGTATCTAGTTTGTTCCCACACTATACTACCTACAAGATCTAGGAACAGGATGATTTGTTTCTCTGCTCTAGGGTATTCCCATTAATTTAGGCCCAATGTCAGAACAATGAAAGCTAGTCCAAATTAAACAATAATCTAAATGAATGATATATAATTGTAAAGGATGTAAAACAAATTATCAAATTGTTTTCCTGCTCTACGATGGTCTACTATGACACATATCAGTCAAACAGGGCAAAATAAATGAGAGCGCTTTACAACGCTATCAGTTACGAATTTGAGCATAAATAAGCATTGAGAACAGTTATGATTAAAAAAAAGAGCTCCGGCTTCCTCCGAGATGTGGAAGACTACTTTTCAAACTAGATGTGTTAAAGTAAAGATTACAGCAAAAATCATCTGCCTTTACCTGATTATCCGATCATAACACCACAAAGAAAGGAAAATATTATAGAACGCCTGGGTTTGTTGCACTATCTAGTTTACCCAATTGGCTCAGACATACATGGCCGCACGTATAAGACTTGATCCGCTCTATCGAAATTAAATACCGCGATCTGTGTGAGTGCTTGAGGGGTGGTTCAAACTTCCACATATTCCTTCAACAAAATCACCTTGAACTAATTTACATATGAACTCAAAGTACTTGTTGCAACTTGTTTTGATAAGTACAACCGATTCCGAAATTCTTATCGTGCGAATAACAATTAGTTGTTTAATTTTCTTCAAAATATAGTAAAAAAGTTGAAGATGATGTATTGTTTTTGTTCTGAATCAAATGAAACCGACCTCAGGTTTCCATATTAAGTCGTTTTCGAGATATTGAATTTTTCCCGCTTTTAGCGCGGTTCCTCCCTCCCTCCATACGGAGGAACCCCGCTTAGAAGGTTGACCTCATGACGCAATCCGGAAGTGCCGACTAGAAAATTTTACGTTTCAGAACCCCCAGAGCATGAAAATAACGGTGGTTCAAATTTATACATACATATATATATATATATATATATATATATATATATATATATATACACGATGGAAGTCATGAACTTATTGACTGACTTAATACAAACTTTATCTAAAGCAATTATAATGTTTATTATGGTAGGATCTTTGGAGAGAAATTCTTCAAAAATCGTTCCTTGCCGGCTAGATTCCTTTGTAATATGCTACAATATATCTATAAAAGAAAAGGGCATAAAAGCTTTTGTGTAGGCTGCATTCCCTGGGAGAAATCATAGAAAGAGAAGACTTCCTTCACTCTTGGAGTCTGTTCTTTTATATGAACTGTCATTCGGTCTCTCGCCTAATATACCACTCCCTCTCGGCATTCTTTATGCCCTCGCCCATTTTGTCTATTCTTTCTTGAAAGGTATCTTGAAAAGGATCTATTTTATGAGACTATTGTCCTGCTTAGCCTTATAGGCTATAACAGGAAATGAGAATTTCCACATGAATTGTCACGAATTCCTGATGGCTAAGTTTATTGAAGATATGAGGAGGTGATAAAGATTGTTGGGTTGGGTTGGGGTTTATAGAAATCGTGTACATCAATACATTTTATTAATCATGAAATAATATATCAATGAATTTTACAAAACGTAATATAATAGAATAATTGTGAAACAGGATTGGGGTTTAAGGGCAGAAAACTACTACCAGACCACGGCGCAGTTGGATTTTGAGTGAGGGGAAGCTAATTTTTGAGGGAATTTATCCGGAAGACCTTAGAAGAAGAAGAAAACATTATTTACTAAATAATCGTTCGATCGGGTTTGGCACCCGGGGTTGTTATACAAAGTAAAGCGTATTTTACCTCACACATACTACCTCATCCTTCAATCCTACCTCTCGAATCGTTCCTTTCAAGCAAGGTCTGGTACTACCTTGTCCTCCTCTCGACCCATATCCTCAGGCGTCCCACAAGGCAGCATCCTAGGTCCTGTCCTTTACCTCCTGTACACGGCAGATATCCCCACTCATCCGACTACCCACATTACGACCTACGCCGATGATACAGCCATCTTTTCCTCTTCCCCTGATCCCTCTACAGCTTCCCAGCAACTACAGGAGCACCTTGAGTCTGTCGAGAAATGGTGCAACTTGTGGAAAATTAAAGTGAACCCCGAAAAATGCTTTCAAGTTACATTCACTCTTAATAGGAGCGCCTGCCCTCCTGTATTCATTTGCAGACGTCAACTCCCTGCATCGAATGAAGTACGTTACCTGGGACTTCTACTAGACAGCAGACTCACATGGAACCCACACACACGACTGAAAAGACTAGAGCTGAACAGGAGATATGGACTCCTACGACGACTACTTGGACCTACTTCAAAGCTTACGCCACAAAACAAACTTACTATTTACAAAACTATAATCAGACCTATCTGGACTTACAGACTCGAATTATGGGGAACAGCAAAACACTCAAACATACAACGAATACAAGCATTCCAATCCAAAGTCCTTCGTAGAATAGTCAATGCTCCCTTTTATGTCTCCAACAAAACCCTACACAACGACCTTAATATTCCTTTCGTAAACGACCTCGCCAAATCCCGCTTCCTGACGTTTCATTCCAAATTGTCATCCCACCCAAATCCTAGAGGTCAATCCCTTTCCACTCAGATCCACCCTAAAGACCTTCCCAGGAGGCTTAAGAGACTTTGGCCCCGTGACCAGCTACGATGACAGCAGTCAAAAACAGCACAGATTGTTTTAATATATTAGGAAGTGCCGATAATGTTTGGCTCCTTCCATATACTATTCGTTGACATGTATACTTAGACCAGCACAATTAATTATTGTACTTATAATTGTACAGATTTTAAATAAACATGAAAAGAAAAAAAAAAAAATTACTAAATAATAAAGTGGGCTGCCCAACTTTATTGGGTTGATGGAGACACAGCATGCTGCTCACTCCTCGAGGCATTAATTTATCTCATGCTCTTGTCATTTTTTTTTCTTCGTACAATAATTGAGGTATGCAAAGGTAATTTTGATGAGTGAGTAAGTCGTATAATTTCCGTTTTTCCATCGCCTATATCTCAGAAATGTAGAATTATGAAACTTTCCAATTTTACTCACATCTATTAGTATAATACCTGTCTAAAATTTATCTTATATATATATATATATATATATATATATATATATATATATACACAATTATATACATGTACATAAATCGTAGGTTCGTTCATCAGAGTTAAAAAAACTTTATTTTACAAAAATAATGCATATGAGTTGTATTTCCAACGTTTTGATTTGAGTTTCAAGCCTTCTTCAGGTATATGAGGAGAAGAAAAACTGATTCTTAAGGAACTAAATAAATTTTTTTTTTTTAATTTTATTTTCTCTCATAATTCCAGCCTCGAAAATCCCCACCTTTTGCAATCTCAACATTCAAGCGGTGAAACTATATTTCAGGAAATTTAGATTTTCCGAAGTAGGTTTGGCAAGATTTTTCGACACTAGATTTATATTCTACCACTATTTTAAACAACAGAAAAATAAATTTGTCATAAATGTAAATATTTTGGAAGGATACAAAATAATTGTCGAAAGATCCATTTCACCCCATGTGAGTCGGTAGTTAAAATTATCATGAGAATGAAAATGCAGGTGAAATTATTCGTGAAATATATTATGTTCAGGTGTCCGACACCGTCGCGCCGGTAGAGAGTCACAACTGCGAGTATGTAAATGAGGTACTTAGTTTAGACAGCTCGAACGCACAGTAAGTGCTCCATCAGTCTGAAATAGCACTCCCAGTACAATGACTTGAAGCAGTATGCTGTGTTCCTTTGCATCTCTGCTCCCTCCCCCTGAAATCTGCTGTTCTATCATTCGCTCCTATCTGCCTCTATCATTTGAGACACCAACTTAAATAGCATAAGGAGGTTCTGTAAACAAATTAAAATTCATCGTCCCGACAGCTTGAAATTGTGTTTCGCTCTTCTCTTTGCCTGTGAGTTAGATAGATTTTAAAAGAAACCGATAGAAATATTGATATTGATAAACATATTTTACTTTGAAAAAATGTAAAGAACCTACTGTAAGGCAAACTGAGGACTGGTCTAACAGACCTAATTCATCAGATCAGGGCATCATCCGAAAATCAGCAGGACACATTTTAAGAAAAACGGACAAAAGGTGGTCAATATCACTGATTTTTAGTTACAAAACGCACAGAAGACGAATTAAAAAGTGGAATGACTTCTTTAGGACGATGGCTGGTCCACTGTGGTGGAGACTGGCGAGGGACAGAGATCTCTGGAAAGAGAAGTGGATCCAGTTAGGGAGCTCGGTTTTCTAGTAGTCTGGTCGACTATGATGGGCATTGGGAAAGGACGGAGATGCCTGGAAATAGAAGTGTATCTAGTTGATGAGCTCGATTTTCCACTAGGCTGGTCGACTATGATGGGCATTGGGAAAGGACGGAGGTGCCTGGAAATAGAAGTGTATCTACTTTATGAGCTAGATTTTCCAGTAGGCTGTTCGACAATGATGGGCATTGGAAAAGGACGGAGATGCCGGGAAATAGAAGTTTATCTAGTTTGGGAGCTCGGTTTTCCAGTAGGCTGGTCGACTATGGTGGACATCGGGAAGGTACCGAGATGCCTGGGAAGAGAAGTGGATCCAGTAAGCAAGCTCGGCTTCCCAGTAGGCTGGTCCACTATGATGGAAATGGAGAAGAGATGGATATGCCTGGGAAGGGAAGTGGATCCAGCTAGCAAGCTTGGCTTCCCCGTAGGCTGGTCCACTATGATGGAAATAGAGGAGAGACGGATATAGGAACGGGACGGAGATGCCTGGAAAGTGAAGAGGATCCAGTTCGGCTTCCCAGTCTAATTTTAAAATCACATCCGGATTTCGACTGTTCTCTAATAGTGAATGCCTGCTAATAGTGAAGTAGTTTTCATAGCATGAAAGCAGAGCAGCTTTATAAATTAACTCTTCCCCACAAAAAAGGGTTTAATACTTATATTTTCCAGGAACGTTTTTAAAGACTGCTTCTACGCCTCAGCTGTTTTAAACCGAGAAACTCAGGTCGGTTACTCGGAATTTTGGCTTCCCCGTATTAATTTTCTAAAAATCTAAGGAAAATAGACCACCTATGGGTTCGGAATCTTTCTAGTCGATAATGCGGGATTGTTCCATCACTTCGACGTCATGAGCAGGTTTTCTCCCGATAGAAGTAAGGAGAAAAAAACTTATAAAAATGAAGCACTTATAATGCATTTGTAGGAAGAGTTAAAAGTATTTTACTTTCCAAAATATAAACAAATAAAATAAATTTTACAATCAAAGTAATACAAGCATCCATATTGCAATTAGCATATTGCAAGTAAATTCACTCAGTAAATTGAAATAATTTCATTCTATATGTGCGTCTAATTTCACCTAATCTTTCCTAAAATGCCCAAGAAATTAATACCAGGAAGTACAGGATCTTTGAAGCCAAGAATGGTTGGAATCTGTACTTGAATGTTTTGGCATGCTTACTAAATTACTAAATTTGTTTACATGTATTTAGTAATAGACTTAGTTCCTTATAGGAATCAGTGTATTTTAATTATGACATTAAAAATTGTTAAATTTCACGGTATTAATTGATAGGACATGCATTCCTGAAGATGGACAAGTTTTCTGAAACGTTGAATTGAAGTTATGAGAATTCTGAAGGGATATTCCTCAACTTGATCTGTATTATTAGTTAATACCCTACGTCTATTAGTTAATACCCTATGTCTATTAGTTAATTCCTACGTCTATTAGTTAATAACCTACGTCTATTAGTTAATTCCCTACGTCTATTAGTTAATACCCTACGTCTATTAGTTAATACCCTACGTCTACTAGTTAATTCCTACGTCTCCTGTAGCTAGCATATTAGCTGACAGTAGAGAACCGCCTTTAGTAATGAGAAGAGCTTACCTTCATTGGTCTTACCATGCATCACTTAAGGAGAGGAGACTGCGTGATTCTCTGAACGCAATAGATCAAAAAGACAACAACCTCCCTGGACAACCGAGGAGTCCACAAAATTTTAAAAATAGAATAAATTAATGGACAATTTCAACTTAAATATACCAGAGGTATTTGCATTTCCACCAGAAGCCATGCCATTATGGAAAACAAAGCAAGTATTCGTTGACTTCAACTTAACAAAACACACAAAAAAAATAAAACCCAAATCATCTATCAAACATGTTTTTGGATCATATTCAAAAGTACACAGACTACTCTAAAACTCCCAAATAGGATGCGCCTTTTTAAGTGACAACTTCTGCAAAAAATATAACACGCATGAAGCAAACAATATATTTACAGGAGAATACTTTAGAATTTGGCAGGCCATGGATGATATTAGGTTCTAAGAACGCAACATGAACCTTTTCATAACGGACTCACTCAGCTTGATGAGGGCACTGCAAACATTCAAGAACGGCCATCCCATTCTGAATGAAGGAAAATTAGGGAAAATTGTGCAAAACAAAATGAAGATTGTTTATGGGTTCCTTCCCACGTGGGTATTGAACTCAACGAGAAAGCAGATAAAGAAGCCAATAATGCAAGAAAAGCACAAAGTGATAACACAAAAGTTATCAGGTGCAGGAGGTGTGTGAACAAGATTTTACAATATTTATTAAAAAACAAATAATGACACTATGGACTAACGAATAGTTAGAAACATGTACAAAACTAGGAAACATTAAAGAAAACCTAAATGTTTGGGAAACCTCTGAAAGGCAGAACAGAAGGGAGGAAGTGGTTTTGTCAAGAATGCAAGTTTGCCATACCAAAATAATTTACAGTTATCTTCTAAAAGGACTCTACCCTCCCACATGTAAACATTGCAATGTTATATTAACAGTTCAACACTTCATAACAGAATGTATTGGATACACACTGGCGAGAAAAGTGAACAACATTAAAGCCTAGCTGAAATCTTACAGGATGACGAAAGGGCTGTACAAAAAGTATTCAAATATATGAAAGATATAGGCCTCTAACAAGAAATATTATACCATAGAACTGCCAATGACTCACACGGGTAGAGGTAGTATAAATAAATAATATAAAGAAGAAGAAGAAAACTTTATTTAATGAAATAATAAAGTGGGCTGCCCAACTTTATTGGGTTGCTGGAGACACAGCATGCTGATCATTAAATAGTTAATGCCCTTCACCATCGAATCAAAATATTGTAACAAATAATACACTGAAGTAACGATTGATAAAAACATTTGTTTTCAATCTAAACTATTTTTTGAGACTAAAAAATATAGCATCCATTTTCGGAAAAATAAAATCATTGCAGGAGATGGAGATAGTTAGTCGTTGCAGAGATACGCAGACAAGGTATAGTTGGGATTCGGCTAGGGGAAAAAACGTCAGACTTTCGGGAAGAAATCTGTATTTGGACGTTTCGGCTGCACATTGGCAGCCTTCTTCGGCTAAAAAATACATACAAATTATAAGTAAAAAAACAAAAAAAAAAAAACAGGCAGAAATGAGCGTATTATAAACATCATGACAATGATTAGAAATAATCTTATTATTAAACAATGAAAATGCGGTGGTTGGAAAATAAACAGTATGTTGAAAGTAGTAAGTAAACAGTACAAAAACTAACATTTTTATAAAGAACATTTTTATATTGTGAGCAACATAATCTATTCTATAGGTGAATACAATTTATAATAATCAATATACAAATACGTACCACTAGAAAATGCCTAGGGGGGAGGGAGGAAGACCTCGAGGACACTTAGGTAACCATGGCTGGATGTATGAGGGACAGCAACTACACAGGGGGTTTTTATAGTTGTGACTGGGGGAGGGGGGAGGAGGCGGTAAGTCGGTGAAGATGAAAGGAGTGGATTGCTAGGTTGTAAAAGCGGGCTGTAAAAAGGTGTTAAAAAATACTGTGTAGGTGCTGTCCCTCATACATCCAGCCATGGTTACCTAAGTGTCCTCGAGGTCTTCCTCCCTCCCCCCTAGGCATTTTCTAGTGGTATTTGTATATTGATTATTATAAATTGTATTCACCTATAGAATAGATTATGTTGCTCACAGTATAAAAATGTTCTTTATAAAAATGTTAGTTTTTGTACTGTTTACTTACTACTTTCAACATACTGTTTATTTTCCAACTACCGCATTTTCATTGTTTAATAATAAGATTAGTTCTAATCATTGTCATGATGTATATAATACGCTCATTTCTGCCTGTTTTTTTTTGTTTTTTTACTTATAATTTGTATGTATTTTTTAGCTGAAGAAGGCTGCCAATGTGCAGCCGAAACGTCCAAATACAGATTTCTTCCTGAAAGTCTGACGTTTTTTCTCCTAGCCGAATCCCAACTATACCTTGTCTGCGTAAAATCATTGCAGTACCGAACATTTTGGAAGATAATGTAATACAATGGATGAGCGTGAAAAATGCCATTATCTCCTTTTTGTTTGATAGCTGAAAAGGATGGAAAAGTCTATAGACTTATGGAATAAGAGGTACTAAGAAGTTACGAACTTTCTCACTTCAACCACAAAAGTTGTCCATTCTTGAGGAACAGATTAACAAGCAGGGAGTTTCTCAACCTAGGAGGGTGCAAATATTTTACAAGGAATACATTCTTGGTGTTCACTAAAGTCCTAATTTTTTTATTCGAAGTGAACATGTTAACGTATTTATTATCCATGACGATACGGTAATTTAGGCGAAACTCCATTATGGATGTTAAAAGTGTATCTTTGCATTTCACATAATTTTATAATGATTGTTTTAAATTTTTATGTTCTACCTCCTTTTCATTAAATACTCTTCTATTTGTTGTGTTTTTGTTGGTGAAACTTATCTATCCTGTGTTGAAATTTCATTTCATAAGTGATTGCTTATAACTAAATTCTCTATCTCGGATAAGATATATATGTATATATATATATATATATATATATATATATATATATATATATATATATATATAGGTAGTTGGTAACAGCTTATTAAGTCTTCAATAGTTTTGTATTTTAATTACAGTTTTGCCTTGGAAACGTTTCGGCTATAAGCCATTTTCAATCCAATTGTCTGTATGATTTTGCATTATTTTTTTATATATACATTATATCATCAGGTTATGTGCTTGTAAATTTGATATTATTTAATTTGAGTAGGAAATTTCATTTTTTTTATAAAATTGTATGGTTCATGTCTCTATTATTTCATGGATGATATTATTATTACATATTATTTTATATATTTGAGCCTGCGTCTGTAATGGAGGACTATATGTGCAAGACTGAAGTCCTCTATTACAGAAGCAGACTCAAATATATAAAATAATATGTAATAATTGAGGTAATAATAATATCATCCATTAAATAATAGAGACATGAACCATACAATTGTATAAAAAATGAAATTTCCTCCTCAAATTAAATAATATCAAATTAGCGAAAAGGTAGGGAGGAACCGCGCTAAAAAAAAAAAAAAAAAAAAAGAGAATAAAAGAGCAAGTTAAAAATATATAAAAGACTGACAACTAACTGCATTGGTAGTTCATGCAATAAATTTGTATCAAGAAATATAAAAAATTTTCCATTCTTTTCAAAACATTTGAGGAGAGACCATTTGAGGAGAAGTGTTAACCTTAAGCGATTGTGAGAGGGGAAACGCGCTAAGCTATTTATGGAAATATTAATTTCACCGCTGCAACGCTCTGATAATTCCATTGTTCGTGGTTTGAGGATGGCTGCATAACCTTCATGCTAATAATTTAGAAGAGCCATCGTGTATAATTTGTTTGCCTAGGGGAATGTGGGGGGGGGGGTTCTGATTATCTAAAACATTAAAGACGGCTTCTCACGCGAATAGAAGTATTTTTATATTTGCAACATCCCTTGCAACATTTTTCCCAGAAAAAGGGAAAACCCAGTGCAGGTAAATGTGGTATGAATTGTCAAAAGAAGAATAACTTGCAGAAAATGCGTCATCTTAGTACGTTTCCGTTGTTAATTTTTGTCAGCATTCTTAAGTTTTCGTCAAAAATGTAAAATGAAATCTTGAACTGAAGAGAGTGAATCTCTAAGAAGATGTTTTCAGTATAATATAAGGGTTTAAACGTTTTTTTTTTATATAGTTTCCTCTTTTTTCCCCTTGATTTGTCCACTCCTGTTTCAACATCCACCATTCCCTTCCCAACATATAAAAATATTAGGACAAATTAATACTCAACAACAAACTTACAGAAGTAATGTGGGAAAAGAAGAATATACAATGACGTACGCTCAGATACAAAAAGTCCGTCACGCAGGAGCTGCATAACTAAGCACTTTCCTCAGAATTTGGGTAGTGTAGACTGCTTGCCAGAACAATTTGCTTAAAATATCCTACATAAATAAAATAAAAACGTGAATTGTTCTCATTTTGTAATGAGTAACTGATCAACTACGTAATAAATACAAAAATCCTTATATTATCGTATTTTGATCTAAAGCAGGAACAGGATACAGTCACTCTAGTGGTAGAAAGCGCTCCTTGCGGCGGCTTTGTGAACCTACGTCTGCCGGCTTTTCTATTCAAATATATTACAAATTAAACCCCCGCTTTCCGATTGAACGATTCAGCTCATTTTTACAACACTTCTTTCTCATGAGTTACCCACGACGTATACCGCGTTTCGTTACAATACAGCAGAAATTACGACCGGTATGAGTTTATTAGGAATTTGGGTCCGGAGTAAACCCCCCCTTCTAATGAACCGATTTAGTTTATTTTTACAACACATATTTACCTGTGGATTAGCACTACGAATACCGAGTTTCGTCGAAATATACCAAAAATCACGGCTGGTAGTGGCGAATTGGTATTGTGGGTCCGGAGTAAACCCTCCCTTCTAATGAACCGATTTAGTTCATTTTTATATCTCACTTTTCTCTCTATATTACCACTACGAATACCAAGTTTCGTTGAAATATAACAAATATTACGGCTGACATAGTCAAATAAGTGTTTTGGGTTCGGGGTAAACCCCTCCTTCCGGTGGACCGACTTTAGTGGTTAACGAACTCGTTCAATCGTTTGCTAATTGAATGCTATATACCAAGTTTCGTGACGAAAAAACAAAAACTCTGGCCGCTATCGTGTTAACAGACATATATATATATATATATATATATATATATATATATATATATATATATATATATATATATATGCATATATATATATATATATATATATATATATGCATATATATATATATATATATATATATATGCATATATATATATATATATATATATATATATATATATATATATATATATGCATATATATATATAGATATATATAAATTTTAACGGGGGTCATTTTCGGTGTGTACTAGGTAGGATCGATAAAGATTTGAAGAAATTTTTCAAAAATTCCGTCATGAGTCCAACCTCAATAGCTACTTTCCTTCGGAGGAAAGTGCTAAAAGGGGGGGGGGGGAGATTAAAATTCTGGATTTTTTGAGACTATCAACCCAAATTGTGGAATTGACGGAAAATCAAAGCAAGACAAAAATAGCTGGGGTCGAAAATAATTGATAACGTTTATTTTTAAAAAAAAGTAGTTATTAAACTTTTACTTTTATTTTCATATTGAAAAAGTAGAAGTTAAAAAATAAATTTTTGGTTTTAAACTTTTTTAAAAAAAAGTTTTCTTTAACTGTTATTTTTCAACTTAAAAAATAAAAGTTTTAAAGTAATTGTCATTGAAATACTTAATAGGACAAAGTTTAAAGGAATAAATTAAAGCTACTAATATTTAGTTTTTGTTTTGTATTAACAAATATATTTCAGTAAATAATCAAAAATAATTAATTCAATGTCTATAATAATTTATCCTGCATGATTGTGGAATTTAGATTAAATCTATAATCATTTAATATATACATTAAGGTTGCAAAGGCTCTTTCAACACTTACTTGAGTGGCTGGGCTGGGGGTGTAGGATAAGTGCTAGTTGATATAGGTAAGGAAGTGTATATTTTCTTTCTTCCCAGTATTCCAGGTATTGTAAACCAAAGAAACCCTAATGTTCTTGATTTAAATACTTAAAACCTTTAACTCCCATTGAAAAAAATAAAAGTATTACTTTAACTTTTATTTTCACTTACCTAATCTTAGAAGTTCCTAAATAACTTTTACACTTAAAACTTTTAAATAAAAGTTTTATTTAACTGTTTTTTTTTAACTTATAAAATAAAAGTTTTTTTAGCAGTTAAATTTAAAGTTTTTCGATAAAAATATAACTGTTTCGATCCCTGAAAAATAGAAAAGTTAAATGAATTGCGGTAATAAAAGAGTATTTAAAAGCAGTAGGTATCAAGCAAACCGACATTCAGAAAGAGGCAAATCCTGAGAAAAATGTTTGATTGAAAAGTCTGTCGCAGGGAGATAAAAAAAAAGAGTAGAGCAGCTTTGTCTGATGACAGAAAAAAGTTCATTCAGAAAAAATGAAACAAGTCTCGGTACTAAGATAAATAAACTACTGGTAATAGTAATACTAATAATATACCAGATCGGTAAAAAGTTCGTACTGATTTTTGGGCTAATTTTATAGTTGTTTAAATACAACCTAACATAGTGTTGTAAAAGAGCGCGCCTTTAAGACTAGAAGGCGCGGCTCCTAAAAGCTCGAGCTCTCAGAGCTTGGCCAGGGCTCGATAGAAGGCGCGAGCCTTGAAGGCTCGGCTTGGTAGAAGGCGCGAGTCTTGAAGGCTCGCCTCGGGAAAAGGGGAGAATTAGCTTTACTTTGTAAAGTAATCCCGGGTGCCAAACCCGATCGAACGCTTGAGCAACGTCGAGAAAGGCACTCGTGCAAAAACTCTTACGTTCAAGCGAGGAGGATATTGCGTCTACGACACGGAACGATTGTTGAATAGTGGAGTGGTGGAAACGGAAACCAAATTGATGGTTGGGAATTTTCTTTGAGGATTCTATGATGGGAAGGATTCTTTTGTAAAGGAGTTTTTCGAATATTTTGGACATTAATGGCAGAAGGCTGATGGGCCGATAGGAAGATGGGGAATCGGGAGATTTGAAGAGTTTGGGGATTACGATGACGACTAAATGTTTCCAGGGGTTCGGGAAATGGGTTGTTCTTAGGATTGAGTTGTATAGGTATGTAAGGAATAAAATGGCCTTCTGGGGGAGGTTTTTGAGAAGTGTGGCGGTGATAAGGTCATAACCCGGAGATTTTCTAGGGAGGTGTTTGATTATGTATTTTACTTCGGACGGATGGAAAGCTTTGGGAGGGAAAGACAGAGGTAAAGGAGAATCCAGGTAGTCTTCGATATCTTCATCATGGAAAGGGTGCGTTTGAGGATTAGGCGAGAATACTGAAGCTAGGTGTGTGGAGAGAAGGAACGCCTTTTCTTCATCACTTCTGGCCCAGGTCCCATCGCTGCGTATGAGAGGGGAAGGGATTGGGTGGAACTTTAGGATTTTTCGAGTGACTGTCCACAGAGAGCAGTCTTTTGTAGAGAGGGATGAAAGGTATTCGTTAAAGGATTCTGAACGGAATTGGGATAGGGAAGATTTCAGTTGTCGTGTCAGTCTGTTGTATGCGTTTCTGTCCGAGGGGTAGCGGGATCTTTGCCATAAAGCTCTGGCTCGTCGCTTGGCTGCAAGGAGATCTTGGATGTGGGTTGGGAGTTGCATTTTAGGAGGAAGAGAAAATCCTGATTTTGGTCGGCATGAGTTGCGGGCACTGTCCTGAATGGCTTTAGTAAATGTTTCAGTGGCTTTGTCTAGGTCTGAAGGGGTTTTCAGGGAAACGGTTAGGTCTATGGAGCGCTCTAGTTTGAGCTGAAATGTTTGCCAGTTGATAGGACCGGGTGTAAGGGTTGGTTGTAAAGGACGGGATACAGGGGAGGAGAAAAGGGTTAGAAGGATAGCAGAATGGTCCGACGAAAGGTCGAGGAGCGAATCAGTAGATGAAGAAATCGACTAGGTCAGGACTGCGGGATGGATCAGTTGGCCAGTATGTTGGTGTGTTGGGAGATATTGGACGATAATTCTGGGAGTTAAGGATATCGTAAAGGATTCTGCCACGGGAGTTGGAAGTACGGCTTCCCCACATGGGGTGTTTCGCGTTAAAATCACCCCCGGTGAGGAAGCGAGGACCAAAGGATTGGAATATTGACAGGAATTCAGGATGGTATATGGTGTGGTTGGGAGAACAATACACTGCGGACAGTATGATATCAAAAGGTAAAAGGGAAAGGGATATGGATGTTACCTGCAGGCTTGATGATGTTATGCTGGACTCTTGGTGATGCTTGATCTGGTTCTTGATTAGAATCAGAGTACCATGCTGCGCCAGAGATGGATGGTCGGTTCGATAACAGGAGTAACCCTTAACACCGAATGACATGGATTTCTTTAAGTGTGTTTCAGTTATTAGTGCAATGTCAATGTTTTTGTCAGTTAGTAAAAGTGTCAGTTCATGTCTTCTTGTAGTAAGTCCGTTGGCATTCCACAAAAGGATAGAAAGATGGGTATTATGGAAGCGTTGCATTTTGGGATTTGGGAAGGAAGTGGGCTATAAGGGTGGTCATTAGGTTTATTAGTGGAGTAAGGAGGGTTTCAAGTTTGTTTAGGAAGGAGGAGAAAAGGTTCATAGGATCTTGTGCATGATGCTGAGGGATTTGCTTAGATGGGGCTGGAGTAGGTGGGAAGGTAGTTAAGGTTTGGGGTTGTGGAGGAGTAGTTGAAGAGGTAGGAAGGGAAGATGTTTCTTGTGGTTTAGGTGCGGGGGTCTGAGTTGGTGTTGGAACAGGCGGTTTCTTTTTCTGGATCGAAGTCAGTAGGGATGAATAGGTCACGTTCGGCTTGCGAAGAGATGTATCCTGGGCTGCTGGAAGTAGGCCTGGGTGGTGGTAGGCTGGGGAAGTGGGATGGTCCGCTGGGTGGTGAAGACATCTTGACATCTTTTTGATGGGTGAGCTGGATTCTCTGCCTCTGCGCTCGGATTGTTTTAAGCGCCTTATAAACTTCGCACCCTTTGTAGCTGGCGGTGTGATTCTCGCCGCAGTTTGCGCAGCAAGGAGGTACGTTGAGTGGCTTGGGACAGTCCTTAGAGGAGTGCTCAGCCCCACATTTGACGCACTTGGCTTTGTGGTGGCAGTAAGAGCGGGAATGATTGTACTCCTGGCAGTTTAGGCATTGTATGACTTCACCGCGACGACGTGGTTCCTCTACTTTTATTTTTGTATAGAGTAAATATTGTTCTCGGAAAATTTCTTTACTTTTTTCATTTTTTTCTAAGTCTTCAAAAAATAGAGGAAGCTGCGCCTTTGTGACAGGGTGCCGTACGTTGTGCGCTCTTTTGACTGAGTAGCCTTTCTTAGAGAGTTCATTGATGATGTCTGTGGGCGGAGTTGTATGGTGCAGGTGGCGGATAACCACCCGGTAGGATTTGTCTTTAGGAAGTTGATAACAGTGGAAGTCTGCTTCTTTACTTTCCAGGTGGTAAATTATTTTCCTGTAGGAGTCACTATGGGTGGGCTTTATGACGATATCATTAAATCTTGCCCGGCATTCGAAATTGTTTTCACCAACAAGACCTGTAAGAGAGCTGCAAAATTTTTTGAAATCAGTAACTTTTCTTATGTATATGTTGGGGGGTTTCGTTGGGTTATGTTCTGAATTTTGAGTTTGGTTAGAAGAGTTGCCTTGTGTCTGAGATGACTTTTTTTGTTTAATCTTGGGAGGCGTCAGTAGGTCACTCGTTTTTTTACGTAACCTTTTACGTCTGCCGGTTGCAACATTTTCAGCGTCATGGGTTGAAGTTGATTCAATCACCGTCATGTGCTGGTCACTAGCTTCAATTGATGACATCTCGAGCCACAATAATTAAAAAAAAAAAAAAAAAAAAAAAAAAAAAAAAAAAAAAAAAAAAAAAAAAAAGAGCTGGGAGATTCGCTACAGGATAATAAAAATAAAAAAAACACTTGTCGTAACTAATATGCGATCGATGTTCGATGTTTACGAAAATTGGTGACATCATAGCGAATCCCATTTATGCTTTTAAATCGCACGAACTTATTGATTGATCTAATTCATATATATATATATATATATATATATATATATATATATATATATATTAGCTGTTACCCGGCGTGCCATGCTGCACCTACTTTTTGCATCTAGAAAATACAAAATAAATTAGAAACCCAATAAGTAACATTAAAATCTCATAACGCAAATCTTTATATATTTGGGTTCATATTTTCGAATCCGTAACCTCCAAACTGTAAGTCCTAGATGATTGTGACCTAGCCTATGACTCCCCCGGATCAAGAATTACATGTGTGCCAAGTTTGGTCAAAATCGGTCAAACGGTTTGGATTTGTATAAGGAACAAACACACAGACAGACAGCTGGTACACGTATTTGACGTAGCCTTCGAGACTTCCCGAATCAAGACCTACAATTGTTCCAAGTTTGGTCAAACGGTGTGGATTTCTATAAGGAACAAACAGATTGACAAACAAACAGGCACTGTGTGTGTGTGCTAATAAAGGAAAATAGCACACACACTCCATAAATCTTAGATGGCTCTAAAATATATAATAAATGTGTTAATAATAGTATTAATACCATATACTGGGTGAAATAATGTTATGAATAATTATGTACTGGCTGAGTAACTGCTGGAGGACTTGGTAGTTTCGAGTTGCCCTCCATGCTGTCCAAGTTAGCCTAGCTAAACAACTAGAACTTAGTATAAACTAACTAGCGCTTAAGTTCCATCCGAGGACAAGTCCTTCATAAGAATAATTAGAGGATAATGGTAACAGCACTTTAAGTCAGAAGTTGAAAAGCCCGTGGACTCATTGAAAACGTTTTATTTAAATGTTTTCAATGAACATTTTGTGAAATAGGGTTTTGAATAGTTGCTTTCAGCTGAAGAGTTTTAAATCAATCAAAAATAAACTAAATTAATAACAAAAGTTTAAAATTATTAATATTTTATTGTAAATAAAAGCTTGGTAGGAACGTAAAGAAACTGTCCTCCAAATACTAAAAGGCAGAGCAGAGAACCACCTTGGTGCAACAGTGAACTGGAAAAGCTTAGGAAAAAGGCAAGGAGGCTTTTCAACAGAGCTAAGCATAATGGAAATTAGTGGGACTATAAACAGTACCTAACCGAATGCAACTAATATTTCTATGTCATCCGGCTGCAGAAAAGGCGCTTCCCAAAAAGCACAAAAATGAAATGGGACTTTTAAGAAGACGTTTTTGGAAGAAACGATCAAGGAGCTCCTTCTCACCCATTTCCCAGACTGAAGATTGGATGAATCAGTAGCTTAGGACGAACCTCAGGATACTACAAGCCCCCAGGCCAAATCATGTAAGACGCCTGGTGGATATGTCTTTATCCCCAGTCAGCGTTTATGTGAAAGTCCGTCACGCAGGAGCAGCATAACTAAACACTTTCCCCAGAATTTGGGTAGTGTCCAGTGCATTCCTGAATAATTTACTTATATACATAAAATAAATACATGAATAGTTCTGCTCTTTGACATTTGTAATGAGCAGCTGTTTCAATTAATAATTTTTTAATTAATTTCCTTCCAGAGTTTTGTGTAGGCGTAGTACTACTTAATAAATATACAAAAACTTCACATTTTCATATATTGTTCTTGATGATTAATAAAAGGAACGGGATACAGTAATAGCGCAGGAAGGAGATACAGCACCCCCTAGTGGTAGAAATCAGAACTCAACAACTCTACTAGTGGGAGCTTTTGGCAAATTTATAAAATTTATTAGAATTAAGTTATTTATTTCATTTAATATCAAGGTTAATTTATATTACATCTCAACCCTCATCGGGCGCAATGGTTCTATTGGGACGGGTGGGTGGTTTTCTAAAGTACCACCTAGGTAGGTCCCGTCTACACGGTATTCCCCTTTAATTGTCTGTCAGATTGCTTCCGAAGCGGATACAGCGACGCCGTCCCAATAGGACCACAAATATTATAAACATAGTTTGTGAATTTTCTTAAGGATTTTTTTTTTCATTATTTGGATCATTTCAACACTACTTGCGAATCCGATCAGTGATATAATCGGAATACGTCGTCTGGCGATTTTATCGTGAAAAAGGACATTTGTTTTTCCTTTCTTAAGAAGCTTTTCTCAAAATGGCAAGAAAACATTTCATGTCACTATCAGTGTAATGGGAAATTGAGTGGGGGGTTATTCTTTTGTATTATCGAGGACTAGTAGAGCTCAAATAAAAAAAAATATGTTTATTAATAATGGTAATTGGCTCGCTTTTACCAAATATTGAAGGGCTTAAATAAGTTCCGAAAACTTTTTTTTATTTTTGTGATTTTGACTGTTAGTGATTAGTATACATCCATAGAGAGTAAATATGTACAGGTGCTACAGCTCTCTAGAGGTAGGGGGCCTGAAAGTGAAAATAATGTCCTTTGCGATACCGCAAAATCAGTGTTTTTGCTATTTATTTGTTGGAATTGATCTGATTCGTCTTTTTGCAACATTTTCATATTTATTTCATTAATTATACGTCTACGAAGGTTCGCAATTTTTGTTAGACCTTAAAATGCATATTGGAATTTTTTAAGGCCAAAAATTGGCAGCTGTTCTATTAGCACGGTTGCACCAGAAATAATTAATATAGTTTAACAAATAGACTAAATCAGCCTATAGAAAATATAGATTATTACAGAACGTTACTCATTGACACAGTAATAAAGAAGATGAAACGTCTAAGACACTTCATGAATTTGCCAATAATAGCTACGGTTGTCAAGTCATATATATTCATATATTTGCCCGTTCGCTCTCCCACCAGTTCATGTGGCCGATTTTGACGAATTTTGGTACAAAAATCTTTCGTCTAATTTTAAAGGTTGTTTTTTGTTAGTCAGCCGAATCCGCCTACCGGAGCATGGCTTTTCAAGCAAAATACGCGCGAAAAAAATCGTAACGTTTAAGTTTTCGAGTTCATATGCTTGCTGCTACTCGCTTTATAGGTTCCTTAACATAGGAAAATGAATGAGACCGTTTGTAAAGCGGTATCTGGAATCTTCTACGAGACTTCCGAATGGAAAATTTCACGTTTTCGAACCCATTGATCACGAAAATAACGGCGGTTGTTCGGAATTTCCGGATTGCGTCATGAGGTCAACCATATAAGCGGGAAGAGGGAGGGAAGAGCCGCGCTAAAGCTGACGAGAACCTCCACTTTAAATTTGTTTTCACTACATAAGTCCCTTATTCCCTCCCACTTCGGATTTAGGCTCGATACACTGAATGTATTGGATAATTACGAGAGAACGCTATTCAACGTGCGTAAAGTGTCTCCATCTAGAAACCAATTCGCTAGTAAGCAAAGATTCTCCAGCACGTGTATGTACTAGGAATCTGGATCTGGACATTCCGATGTCAGACAAGACTCTACTGTATCCGATGTTGGAAACACTGCGTTCTCTCGTCCTTATTCGCATATTCTGAGCCCAAGGTAATACAGGTCTTGAAGTAACAAACACGACTGTCCGACGCTTCATGTTTCGAAATAATGAGAAAGTGAATATAATGTTGTATGTGATAGTAATACTTCTGACAAAATATCTTTTCTAACTAATAAAGATGACTGCACGGAAAATGGTGCTGAATATCAGCGAAAGCAAATGGGACCGAAGTTACTCTTAAAAAAAAGTTAGAAAATATTTGTTTACATCTCTAACCTGTATTCAAGTTAACCTTTATTTATTTATTTATTTTTTTTTTAAATGTGCTCAACTTATCACGTTGCGCTGATGGTATTGCGTATTTTTTTACCATCAGCGCTACTAACAGACAGAATCCCAACTACACCAGGGAGCTTCAACACCATTGGTCCGCCGATACTGGGGCTAGAGAGTAGAAAGGGCGCCCAGATCGAGAAAAATTTCATTCCCTTGGCAACCACCGAGGAAGAAACAACAAGTACCTGGCTGACGAAGATGGAGATGAATCCATCGAAGTATTCCAGGAAGAAGTGAGGAGGAGTACCACCGCTGGAGAAAAATGCCGTTCCATCTAAAAATATCATCCCAGCGACGAAAAATAAACATCAAGCATATATATATATATATGTATTCGATCATTATCATGTTTAGGAGAAAAGAAAAAAAAAAGTGAAAACCTAAGAATCCGGTCCCTACTTATTAGTGAGCTTAGATCTAATAGAGGGGACAGGAGCAACTTATACACCACGTCCTATCTGGTACTGGTCTAGGAGATCAACTTGAATAACAAGAAAATGACCCTAGATAGTGCTAGGATACAGATTTATGAGAAAACGTCTTCTTTCTCAGCCCGCACCAGTGCGGGATTACTGTGGGCAGAACGTCTTTGTTAGCCCGCACCACTGCCTCAGCAGCAATGCATGGGTTAAATATTAGCTGGGTATGCGTTAATTGAACTTCGAAAATATAATCGAAATTTATTAACCGAAAATTGCTTATTTTCGTGTGATGATTTTCCATAGTTGCATCAAAAAAACAGTCTTTGTATCCACTCTTTTTTTATTATTAGTTTTAACATTCACCTAAAAAATATTAAGGGAAGAAAAAAAAAATTTTTGAATGGACAGACCTTGTATAAGATAACAATAAATAGATAAGTACTAACCTCGAAATTGTAATATAAGGGCTTCCAGGCATGAGGAAGATCTAATAAATGGTTTCTTGCTTACAGAGGCTGAAAAAACATACTAAAAGGCCCTAATGCGGCTCTAATTACCGGAATTATGACTGAGTTCGAATTAATTCCGTATCCACAATAAATTTCGCCCGCCTAAAGCTGTGCGTTGGAAGGAACGATAGCCTAGATTAGCGAGAGCCTTAGGGAAAGGATCTCTTGGATTATGGAAAATATTTGGCTTTGGATTTTGCGGTCGTAGAGAGATGGCCTTATGTTCAGCTGGGATTTACCTTATGCATTCTACACTAGGTATAACAAAAAATATCCTTTCGTAGCAACAGACTTTTTAGCGTTTTCCCCCTGATTTCGTAGGGGGGAAATCAGTTTTTGACGTCGACCGAACGCAAGAACGTAATCCGAAATCGAAAATAATAGTGTTTCAAGGATCTCCCCGTGATTTAGTTGCTAACCATGATCCTAAACAAACAGAATCTTCTTGAACACCATTCAGAGAAATTAGGACGACAAAAATCGTAGTCCTTCCGGTTCATGCGTTCATTGGCTTCCAAGTATACTTTTTACTTGTATTTTGATGCGGGGATTTATAAAGAAAAAACTATTTTGGTAAATTGAGTAATTAGCACATAAAAATACATGTTTAACCACCGTCCAGCCAAATCAATGTCAAGACATGTTTAATATTGTTTACTTGATCGACTTCGAATTGGCCACATAAGACTAACACGAATATCTCATGACAGGACTTCAATTTGAGATATATTCAGTACAGATGTTACTATTTACACCAACATACGGAGTGCTGAAGACGACAAATACTAAGCAGAGTTGGGCAAACGTTAGCGCGCGCTAAAAGCTGATACCTCTCCGCTAATTTAGCGAAACTGTAGAAAGCCAGCGCTAATAATTAGCGGTTAGCGGCGGCAGTGCGCTAACCGCTAATCTATTTATGAAAAATCGTAATTGCTAATAGCTTAAGCTATAGTTACAACTTGTAACTATAGCAATTACGATATTTCATAAATAGATTAGCGGTTAGCGCACTGCCGCCGCTAACCGCTAATTATTAGCGCTGGCTTTCTACAGTTTCGCTAAATTAGCGGAGGGGTATCAGCTTTTAGCGCGCGCTAACGTTTGCCCAACTCTGATACTAAGTATTCCGCATGACATTAGTGAATTGTGTGAGGAACAGCAGCCAGAACATAAACACAATACGCTCTTACTTGCAGAAAACTAAACTATACATTCTCATTTGAAGATATCTGCTGAATAGACTGTGGTTTCCGGGCGTATTACAGACCAAACCTTTGTTTATGGAAATAAGTGAATCAAATTTTTATCTCAATGCCGATTGGGTATTTTCTTTGTAACTTGAAAGTGACCATTTCGAAAAAGTTAGTTATTAAGTTTCACATTTTCTAAACATGTTGAAATAAGAACGTCTTTCTACGAGCCCATTGATGAACAAAGTATCCACAAGTAACACACAAAGTATTAATAAGTACCACTTTTGTCCGTATTCGAACCTGTACTAAACTCAATGCCAAGCATTTGCTAAATCAAGCTCTGTGCTTTGAGGACGCTTGCATACCAAATGTTAACCGAAGAATAAGATATTTCGAATATCAAATCATTTTTCTTTTCAGAAAAATGATTGGTAAATGTGAAGACGAGGGGCCTAGGGACCGATTATTTTGAAATTTTGCACTATATCGTATTTTGATGCACTAAACACGAATCCGGTAAAAAAAATCTCGCTCTCAACTAGGAAAGAAGTTATGAAGCACTAAATTTCACTGTTATCCGGGTTCTGAGAGGTAATGTAAACAACTATATTTGTCAACATGCGCATGCGAGGGTATAGGAAAGTCCGCAATGAAGAAGTCTAATTCAAATTTACCATCAATTATTTCAATTTATCTCCAGTTATTTAAAATTAATAGAATTTTATTAATTTTAGCGAGTTGCATTGAGTAGAGTTTTGATATCTTCCTGAGCGAGCGGAAATGCATAGCACGTATGCCCATAACCACATGTTACGACAGGTGAGGACGCCCAAATTTACAATGATTTGTGAATAAATAGTTTATAAAAATTTCAAATAACAGTTCTTTGTTAGCCAATCTTACATCCCCGCGCATGCGTATGTTTACAAATACGTTGTTTACGACAGCTTTCAGAACCTGCATAACAGTGAACTTTAGTGCTTCATAATTTCTTTCCTAGTTGAGAGCGAGTTTTTTTTTTTTTAACGGATTCGAGTTTAGTGCATCAAAATACGTTATAGTGCAACATATAAAAATAATTGGTGCCTAGAACCCTCGTCTTCACATTTAACAAATGATTTTTTTTTTTTTTTTTTTTTTTTTTTTTTTTTTTTTTTTTTTTTTACTTTTGGCGTATAATAACCCGGCGGAGGTCGCGTCGGGTCTCACTGCTCACTGACCTGAATACCTTATGATGCACTTTCTCGTTATTTTAATGAATTCATATTGTTCATATCATTTATTTTTTAATTAGGGTGCGTCGACTGCTATGCTCAATGACACCCATATCATTTATTATTCTTAGATTAAGGGTTAATTAAGGTATTAACTAAGAAACATCGATTTTATTTAATTTAAAAAAAATAATCCAACTTGGTATTAAAGTAATAAGTTATATTTTTTACATACTTCGTGTTTTTACAAGAAGACATTTTACAAATAACATTACAATATATTGACTCCTTTCCAAGAAAAAAAAAGACAAGACAGACCCCTGATTATCAAAGGCCTGATATACGTAATATAATTTCCTTCAATAATAATTATAATTAATAATTTCAAATGAAAAATATTAAAAGCAACCAAATAAAGAAATAAACTGTGACACAACAGGTCGCATGGGGTCTGATAGACCCGCAGATGGAAAACTCAACAAAGAAGACCACAGGTAGACAGTCTAGTAACACCTGAACATGTGCAGAAGGTTTCTGAATGGAAAGGAAGGTTGAAGGGAGAGGTCCACAGGACGTCAGCTCGGTAACTGCTCAGCAGCGATTCTTACAAGATCAAGTCTGCGTCTGTCGGGTCTGTCAGACCCATGCGACCGCTGCCGGGCTAATATAAACCAATAAATAAATAGCTTCAGAAGTCCTTAGCATGAGGATCAACCTGTTGGAAATACTGCCCGTAAATCTAGGTGAATCAGTATTGGCGAGATCGACCGAAAGTTCCCTTGGAAGGGAGAAACTGTAAGTGGTCCATTGATAAATTAGTTTAACCTCCCAAGTACACTGTCAACAATTGATTTATCTGCCTTTTTCTGCTCGAGCATCAACACAAGTCTCGTGCTAAACCATCAGTTTTCCTCAACGTCCACCAAGCTCTCCAAGGTTTTTCTACCATACCGGAAATAAGAAGTAGCCTCTAAATAAAAACGTCCCCATCGCAGTAGCAGCATAATATCCTTAAGAATTGCCTTAAAAAGGCCTATATAAATAAAAAGTAAACCTGAATACATTTCACTGTAAGAATGAGATACAGAGAAGATACATTATTAACTCAATCAAAGTATGGCACGATAATCAGTTATCTTTAAACAGACCAAGTTGTCATAACCAGGCTAAGAATTGGACACTCACTTATAACACATTCGTTCTTAATGGAAAGACAGGACAGACCCGCGTGCTCACTGTGTAATGTTGCCCAGACGATAGAACACATACTGACAGATTGCAAAAGACCAGACAATTTACTCATGCCACAAGACTTAGGCTACAACTACGTTGTACCCGTATTTCTCCCGACCCGATCCAATCCGATTTCGTTTGACCGACAACGGCCGTGGTGAGTGCCTACATTGGTCCCGAGCGGATCCGATCTAGTCACAGCTCATCAGTAATGAACTCGCAATGAAGTGAAAATGAGAAATTAATTTAAGAAATATCACCTTATAAGCATAGAAACCTTCGATTAGGTTGAATGTTGGAGGTATGACAGAAAAGTTGTCATTCTTCTGGAAATATATCAGTCCCGAAAAAATAAATCTTAGTGTAACAGTTAATTTGCACTACGAGAAGAGAAGCATTAGTATTCATATTTTAAAATTATTTATAAGAAAGGTTGAAAAGTTATAAACATCTTTCCACGTAATTTAATAAACAAGAGAAACAAAAAACAAAAATGTGATGTTACAATGTTGTTCTAAATTTTATTAGCTTTCATTAAAAAAAAAAAAAAAATGTATTGAAATTCGTTAGGATGTAGTAGAGCCTGTAGACCTTTTTGAAACAAAATATGTCGTTAGGCGCCAGTTTGCTGCCCAAAATCGGTCTAGAAACAAACAAGTTTGAACGGCTAAAATCAGTAGCCATCGGATCGGGTCGGGTCGGGACCAATGTAGGCACCTCCATTGAGATGAATGTGTTTGCTTTTCTCCCGACAGTCAGTGGCTATAGGATCGAATGAGATCGGGACCAAAGTAGGTGCCCCCTTACACACATAATCGCAGAGGGTAGCCTTAACATCAACACGATATTACGATATTAAAAGAACACTCACTTGTTCGAACAAATCTAACCAATTTTCCTTCTACTCTTTGTGCTTAAATTTTAATTTTTTAATTAACCAATGAATACGATTTAATGACGCTAACGTACTTCATTTTATTTATTTTATATTTAATATTTGTATTGTAAATGTAAATGAATTGTTTTTTATATTTATGCATTTTTTTTCATTCAGTTCCAAATGCATCTTGTTTTATACGCATGTATATATATTTTATTTAAATTTAAATGTAAATTGGAATAATTTTAACATAATGTAAATGTAGTGTAAATATTTTATAATCCGTATAAGGGCTCTTCACCACAGATGCGAAGTATTTAAAATAAATAAAAAGAAAAAAAACTAAAGCAGGAAGACAAAAAGCATACCCTGAACGCCCAAAACAGATTCTTTATAAAACCCAAAGATTTAGGGTTTCATAGAATCTCTACTGATTCCTGGCATTATTTTGTTAAGTACATCAGAAACAATTGATGAAACTAGGCACGCATATAGAATGAAATTATTTAAATTGGGGCGAGTGAATTTATTCACAATATGTTACTACTCATGTGTGGTACGATGAAAAGAGACGAGGGTTGTGGTGTTCTTGAGCAAAGAGAATTCCCACTCAAGTGAGTTGTAGGATGAATATTCATAACTTGCCCTCTAGTATAGGAAGGGCTGTACAAAATAAAAAGTATTCGAGTGGAAATGTCCTTTTTCTACGATGCAATATAACTTCTTCAAATCGGACAAATCCCTTTTAAATAAAATGAAATATCTGTATACATAACTATAGTGTCCCAGAAATGCATATACATGATTTAAGTGCATTCTTATTAGTATTATTTTGAGAGTAGGGTGGTTCCTCCCTCCCTTCATAGGGAGGAACCCCGCTTATAAGGTTGATCTCATGAAACAATCCGGAAGTGCCGACTAGAAAATTTTGCGTTTCAGAACCCCTAAAGACCGAAAATGACGGTGGCTCAAATTTGTATATATATATGTATATATATATATATATATATATATATATATATATATATATATATATATATATATTTGTCTGTTCGCTCATTTCTGGCTTTCCTAATGGTCCGATTTTGATGAAATTTGGTACAAAAATCCGTCGTCCAATTTGAAAGGTCAAGTTCCTTAACCAGCAAAATCCGCCTACTGGAAGATGGCTTTTGGGGCGAAATTCGCGCAAAAAAATCGTAAAGCTTACGTTTTAGCGCGGTTCCTCCCTTCCCATAGGGAGGAACCCCGCTTATAAGGTTGATACAATGAAACAATCCGGAAGTACCGATAAGAAAATTTAGCGTTTCAGAACCCCTAGAGACCGAAAATAACGGTGGTTCAAATTTGTATATATATATATATATGTATATATATATATATATATATATATATATATATGTATATATTTATTTATATCAAGTTCGTTAACCAGCAGAATCTGCCCACTGGAAGATGGCGTTTGGGGTGAAATTCGCGCAAAAAAAATCGTAACGCTTACGTTTTTGAGTTCATAAGCTTGTAAGTACTCGTTTTATAGGCTTCTTGGGCTAGGAAAACGAATGAAACCATTTTCAAGGCGATAGCTTTAACCGTTTTCGAGAAAATTGGAAAAATAGTTTTTGAATACCGTTTTTGGTTTGGGTACTTAGAATCACGGGATTCAGTTGAAACATTATCTGCATATTCTACTTTCACTAAAACTAATATGTTGAAAGTTATGTTACGTTTGGAGTTAAGGAAGGGTTAGAATAAAATATTTTATTAACAGGCATAAAAAATTTTGGTAACTTTGTATACTTTCCTTAATATTTCGAAAAAGGTTGAGAATCTTGCGAAACGTAAGATTACCATTAGAAAACTTACTAAATGCTCTACAAAAATGGTTCTAATGAAAGTTTTGATTAGGCGATGTCAATCGGAGAAATAAGTGCTGAAACCTTTAAAGTAATTGATTTCGCTCATTCGAAATGTTCTTTTTGTCTTTGATTTTGGTACTTAGAATTATGGGATTCAGTTGAAACATTTTCTACATGTTCGAATTTTATCAACACTAATATGTTGAAATTTTGGTTACGTTTGGAGTAAAGGAAGGGTTAGAATAAAATATTTTATTAACAGACAAGAAAAGTTTTGGTAACTTTGTATACTTTCGTTAGTTTTTTTTTTTTTTTTTTTTTTTTTTTTTTTTTTTTACGGCGCATCTACATCTAGGTCATTAGCGCCGACATCCAGGGTGCAGCGAGGAATTTTACCAGCGAGCCGTGAGATGATAAAATTCCTGCCGGAGGTTGGGAATCGAACCCACCATCTCCCGCTTATGAATCCAAGGCGCTAGCCATTAGACCACGGGAGACCCCTACTTTCGTTAGTATCTCGAAAACCGTTGACAATCTTGGGAAGCAGAAGGTTACCATTCGAAAGCTTACTAAATGCTCTACAAAAAAGGTGCTAAAGAAAGTTTTAATTAGGCGATGTCAATCGGAGAAATAAGTGCTTAAAACTTTAAAGTAATTGATTTCGTTTATTCGAATGGTTCTTTTTGTCTGGTTTATTCCTTGTTATTTTTAAATTGCTTATAGTCGGATAGTGTATTTGACAATAAAACAGATTAAGTAAAATAAGAAGATCAATTTATTGTTAAAAATGTAGCGTTCAAAGAGAGAGATCCCAAGGCTTTCCAAATGCCTCTGTGCGGAGGCCTTTCTGCCCGACTTATGGGATAGCTGACCCATACAGGTAAGATTGCAAATCAAGACCTTTCAAGACTGGTTTGTTTGAGATTTCATTTGGATAGGTGTTTCGCTATTGATCTAAACAAAGTAATAACTGTTTCTATTCTATGCCTTCATAAACACTAGAAATAAGAACGGAACCGCGCTAAGATGTCGCAGTTCCTGCGAATCGGACTTTTTGGTTTGGGTACTTAGAATCACGGGATTCAGTTGAAACATTATTTGCATGTTCTACTTTCACTAAAACTAATATGTTGAAAGTTATGTTACGTTTGGAGTTAAGGAAGGGTTAGAATAAAATATTTTATGAACAGACATGAAAAGTTTTGGGAACTTCGTATATTTTCATTAATATCTCGAACACGGTTGGGAAATTTTCATAAGTGGATAGAAACTATTTGAAAGGTTTCTAAATTCTCTACAGAAAAGATTCTGAAACAAGTTTTGATTAGGTGATGTCAGTCGAAGAAATAAGTGCTTAAAACTTCAAATACGTCTGTTTAGTTCTTATGAACGGGTGTTTGTCGTTCTTTTTGTAATTTTTGTCTCTTTCCCTTAGTTTTTTATTGATTTTTATTTTTGTAATTTCTTATTTTAGGAAAATGTATTTGTTTGTAAAACAGGATAGGTAAAATGAGACCAATTTTCAATTGCTAGAAATAATGAAAAGTTTTGGGAACTTCGTATAATTTCTTAATATCTCGAAAACGGTTGAAAATCTTGGGAAGCGAAAGGTTACCATTCGAAAGCTTACTAAATGCTCTACAAAAAATGTTCTGAAAGTTTTAATTATGCGATGTCAATCGGAGAAATAAGTGCTTAAAACATTAAAGTAATTGATTTCGTTTATTCGAACGGTTTATTTTGTCTGTTTTTATTCCTTGTTATTTCTTAATTGCTTATAGTTGGATAATGTATTTTACAGTAAAACTGGTTAAGTAAAATAACAAAACAATTTATTGTTAGAAATGTAGATTTTCTAGATTCCAAGACCTTGTAACTAGCGGGACCCTTTCTAGTGTTGAACGACCCTTCGAGGTAAGATCGTAAATCAAGACCTTTCAAGATTGGTGGAACCAAAATAATAACTGCTTCTATTTTAATCTTCAGGCGATTCGCCAAAGTTGCGAAGCCTTATCAATAAATAAATATTTTAATCTTTCCAAATTAGACTAGGGATAAGAACGGAACCGCGCTAAGATGATGCAGTTCCTGCGAGTCGGACTTTTGAGTTCATATGCTTGTAAGTACTCGTTTTATAGGCTTCTTGGCAAAGGAAAACGAATGAAACCATTTTCAAGGCGATAGATTTAACCGTTTTCGAGAAAATTGGAAAAATAGTTTTTGAATACCGTTTTTGGTTTGGGTACTTAAAATCATGGGATTCAGTTGAAACATTTTCTGCATGTTCTACTTTCATTAAAAATAATATGTTGAAATTTTGGTTACGTTTGGAGTCAACGAAGGCTTAGAATGAAATATTTTATTAACAGACATAAAAAGTTTTGGTAATTTTGTATACTTTCCTTAATATCTCGGAAACGGTTGAGAATCTTGGGAAACAGAAGAATACCATTAGAAAGCTTACTAAATGTTCTACAAAAAAGGTTCTGATGAATGTTTTGATTAGGCGATGTCAATCGGAGAAATAAGGGCTTAAAACTTTAAAGTAATTGATTTCGCTTATTCGAACTGTTATTTTTGTCTGTTTTTATTCTTGTTAATTTTTAATTGCCTATAGTTGGATAATATATTTGATAATAAATCAGGTTAAGAGAAACATATTAATGTTAGAGAGATTGTAAATAGCTACTTTAAGAGTAAATGTAACTTGTTTTAAAAGTTCAAGACAATAGGTTTTGGCCAATGGGCCTTTTTCCCTATCGGTCTTTCAAGACATGTAATCAAGAACAAAATAATTATAAAAAATACTGGATGTATTGTGTAATTTTCGAATAAAGATATATATATATATAAAATGTTAGAGATATGGATTTCCATGATATAGCTTTTCAACTGCCTAACGGGGCCCTTCCTAGGGAGGGTTGGTCGACCCATCCAGGTAAGTTTGTAAATCAAGACCTTTCTAGAAATGTGGACACAAAATAATAACAGCTTCTATTTTAATCATTCTCAATGAGTCTAGGGATAAGAACGGAACCGCGCTAAGATGATGTAGTTCCTGCGAGTCGGACTTTTTTACTTTACCCACGCCAGTTACTTTTATTACTAAAACAGTTATTTATCGTATCATTAAGTTAATAGTTATGAAGAACAGATGTTTAAACTAATAATTAGTTTCAATAAATTATTTATTCAACAAATAAAAATTGAAAATACAGATGGTTGATTATTCCTGAGGCCAATAGGCTTTTTAATCAAATTCATTATTTGACAACTTCAACACAGCACAACAAACACAACTTCAACGTGTCTAATAATCTATAATCTCTTTCATGTATAAACTTTATGTAGCCTAGCAACACCTGTTACAATATTGTAACAAAATGTTATGACGTTATTCTAAAAAGTAACTGGCGTGGGTAAAGTAAAAAAGACCCTGAGAGTATTCTCGACAATTACTTTGGGTTCGTTATGCTCATCGTTGAAGAAATTGAAGAGTGCAACACTTCCCAACGCAAACCAAAAATCTTCCTTTCGTGAGATTTAATGGTTATCTATACATGAAAAAAACATCAGTGTGGGGATGTGGTAGTTTGGAGATAACACATGTTCCCTTCTTAGTACCTTGAATACCATTGTGGCCAGAAATCCAATGTATATTTATTCCATTTTGCTCCGTCATGTTCACGAGTTGAGAGCAACACTCCTCTAGCCCAATAGATAGAGGGGTTTGAGCTAACATTAATTCTCCCAAAAGATTTTTTTCCCCTAATAATATGTCCCCCCCTTTCCCCCTCAACATACCGCATACACTGCTATTTGATTCACGTAGAATGGAATCAGAAGTAAATTGTGGCTAATAGGAACCAAAATTTTGCAAAATGCGATCAAATGAAAATTTCACTAATTCTCATTTTTGCTCAATAGTGATTTAAAAATTTTCATATTGCTCAAATTTATACATTTTTGTGCTTTTTGGAATCAGTTATTGATGCACTTTAACTTATAGGGGGGGCGTGTATCAAAAGATTTGATGAATCCAAGCAGTAACTCGTTAAAAGTAGGCTTACCACAGTTTTTCGCAAAATTAGAAAAAAGTGTTGTTTTTTTAATAGCAACTCCGGCACTTTTACTTCACCGAATTTTGACTTCGACTAGTTCATTTGAAGCAGAATTTAATGTTCTTTATTCCTTATTTAAAGTTTTTTTTATCCAAAATCAAGGTTTTTAAATTAATGAATAAAAACTGAAAAAAGTGCTTAAATTTCGCGGTTTTTCGCCTGCCAAAAGTTCTCCCCCCGGCTTTCGAGTTGGAAAAATTGGTTTCAGCATACTCACACCATACCTAAGGATATTAAAAATAAACAATCTTGTGGGGGAATGAATGTTAGCTGGACCCCCTTTTGAAGCCTCTATATACTGGACTATCTACCACGTTAGACTTTGAAGCAATATCTAGCATACATTATAATCCGCTTGAGAGTCAGTGAGGAAATAAATATAATTGTTTTTGTTATCCTTTAGTATGGTTTCACCAGCAATTATTGAAAAACAATGTTACTGCCCAGGGCTTCGCAATAACTCTCACAATGCATCATTTCTATGTATACAAGAAGTCAACTGCCTAGTCAATTATCTTTAGACACTATGAAGAGGCCTTACGTCACAGTATTTATTGTAGCACTATATTTCACAGGAATCCCATCATCCCTATATATATATATATATATATATATATATATATATATATATATATATAATACAAGTCTTAGGAAGTATAATGTGATTTCTGCCAAAATAACAAAAATGTCTGGGTCACTCTGGATGTGATTATCATACCGAAATTATCGTAAGGACCTTTTTTAATGAAAATTTATTAATGTTTATAATAGTGGTTTTAACTTACCGCAATTTCTCGCCTGCTCTTGAGATATCTAAGATATGTATTCTCAACATGGACTAAGCTTATATACCCGGATTAGTGCTGTGACTCTGGTCGAATAAATTTGAAGTTGGCAAGAAAAAAAAAAAAAAAAATCGTTTAGAGCCTGCTGCTTAAATTCAGAAACATAAATATGCTTTAGGTCCACCCGACAAACCTATGTAATGTACTGTACATACAGTCCTTTTTCGTACATGGACACCGCGCATACGCGAACGGCAGCGGACACTATTTTGTAACGGTTTTTTTCAGTTTAGTCATCGCTAAAGCATATTTATGCTAAAAATCGAAATAGCAGATATTGCGTGACTAAATTCTTCCCAGGATATTCTAAAGTATATATTTGTGTACATTCTCTATTTTAAACGTTTTTTTGTTTTTTTTTTAACAATTACCGAGCTAAAATATTCTCATTCCGTTTCGTCTAATTGGTCAGGTCATGCCAGAAATTGAAGTGAATAGGCAAGTGTTCAGTTATTTCTTGTAAATAAAGGACCTGACCGTCTCTAATTGCTTATACAAGAAGCCTGGGTAACTCAGGCGTTCTTTCCAGCTGAGAATCACTCACCATTAGTTATAATTATAACTGATTATAATCAGTCAGTAATGACCTTTCTTCCCATCCTCATCTTTTTCTACATTTTGGCTATCTTTCACACGTGCTGCATTGGATAGCTGACATTTTATCATTGCTCAACCTTTTCTGTTTACTTTATCTATGTAAAAAATATTTTGTGCCTGTAGGAGGGTCTTATCTTATTCGAGGTTTTGCGGGTTACTCTGGTATGCCTGGTGCCCTAAAATTATTTATTGCGCCTCCAAAAATACTCCTCAGTGTGTATGTAAATGGATTAGTATTTTTGAGACGTGTAGGTAATTTTCTCCTCCGGCCTTGTCAAGTTTAAAGCTAAACATTTGAGAGCTGAACAGCTCTCCTACATAAAGTGGGGAGAGAAGGATGCTGACGGGCGGCTGATTAATCTTCTGCAGGAAATACGTTTAGAGAGTGACCAGAAAGGAAATTACCCCCAACCTAGAGAAAAAACCTTTCAGGGTTCCGATCAAAAGGGGGGGGGGGGCGCCGATTTTTTTGCTTATGCCTAATCGGAGGAGATTTTTCTGAAAAAATAATCAGAATGGACGGACGAATGATGGAGGAAAGCTGTCGTCGTTCTATTGAATCCTGTTTGCATTGTATTTTAACATTTACGTAAAAGTCAAAATATTATGTTTTATGGAATAGCGGGGCATATTATAAATCGAATTTATATTAAATATTGTTCCGAAAATGCCCTTTTTTTTAAGTACCACAGTTATTATCTACAGATATAGCTCAATAGATGTAACTTTGTAAGGCGCAAAGAAAAAACGAAAACAAGAAATTTATGACTCATAACATTATCCGAGTCGGGTTTCCAGGAATCAGTAAAAAAAAAAAAAAAAAAAAAAAAAAAAAAAAAAAAAAAAAAAAAAAAAGTTAGCCTTATTAGCCAAAAGTAGTACACAACTGTAGCCTAATTGATTTTTTTTTTTTACACCGCACCGACAACTGGGTCATTAGCACCAAGATCTTGACGAAACTACGGCAAATAATAAAACTCATTTTCTTAGAAACATTTTTTTATTACGATACGACCCAATACGTTTCTCATTTCCTTACCTTGTTTTATATATATATATATATATTATTTATTATGTGTAACAATGACATGTATAAGGGTATGTAACAACTGAATGTGTAAGTAGATATAATAATTGTAATAGGCGAATCGCCGTTTTTGCGGATGCTCACAAATAAATTAAAAAAAAAAAATAAACAACCTATAAAAACTTGCATGCATATTAACTCGAAAAAGGAAGCGTTACGCTTTTTTTCGCACAAATCGCGCTCCAAAAACCGTTTTTCGGTTGACGGATTCTACTGGTTAACGACGTTGATCATTGAAATTAGACGACTGATTTTTGTCTATAACTGGTCAAGTTGGAAATCCACGAGAAATTGATATGGTATTATTAGGTTCTTGAAAATGTATTAAGGACCTAAAACGTTTGTTAGGACCCTGTAACTTGGCCTCTTTTTATCTACGTTATACATATATATATATATATATATATATATATATATATATATATATATATATTTTTTTATTTTTTTTTATTTTATTTTATTTGCTATACAGGAGTTTTCCTTAGCAAAGGAGTTGGCTTACATATTTATTTAGTTAGTCCTATTGTTAGTCATTTTAAATTTTATAACTGCTTAGCTGTTATAGTATATATTTGCACTATTTTACTAATATGAACAAACTATAATGAGCAAATGAGTTGCAAAATAACAATATCTGTATATGAGAAATAAATAATATAACTTATATAACATAAATAAAATCCTTCCGCTTATGATTAAAATAAATATAGTCATAATATTATAACATAAATCAAATATAAATTAACTGAAAAGTGAATTATTAAAAGAACAAAAAAAAAATAAATAAATAAATAAAAAAGTAAAGAATAAAAAATAAGATAAAAAATAATTAACTTTTATTCATTTAAAATAAATGATCGGCACTTTAGAATTTCCTTAATATATCTAGATATTCCTATGAGTTTATATTTATTATTGCTATTGAGTGCGTTGAGGAAATTAATTTCTGTATCATCATGAGCAAGAAAGGTAAGATGTTTAGCTCTTATCGGCTCATAAGCAGGGCAATGAAGAATTAAATGATTAATGTTCTCTAGAACATTTAAACTACAAACAGAACATTTCTTCTGCGGGTCTATTGTATATGTTAAATTGTTTATGTTGAATTTTATTGCGTAGTTACTGCAGGTTCTTAATTGGAAAATTGTATTACATACGGAAAATGGTAGATCAATAGTGAGAAATTCCTGGGCAGTACCTGGTTTTATGGGTATACTATTATAAAAAGGGCTATAATTGGACTGATTTTTTTATTTATATCCTGGTCTAACAACATTTCCTTGTAATCTTCTAAGATACCTGCCATATTTGCTTTAATTACGTGGGGGTCCTGGTTTAACCAAATATCATAATAGTTTAGGTTAATGAGTATTTCCTTAAGTTGTGTTACCCAGTTAAAACGCAATTTATTACTATGTGACTGATCTAATACATATAGCCTGTCATAGCACAATCTAGGTAGTCTGTTCCTATCCATAGTTAATATTTTACAGAGCCACTTCAGGGAAGATTTTAAAATTTGGACTGAAATATAATCTGAACCTGTCTCAAGCCTTACCAGATAATTTGGAGTGGACTTTATTAAATTGAAAAGTTTTTTATAGAAGTTAACCCCGGCCTGTTCTACTTGATCTAAATATCTTAAAGCCCAGACTATATATATATATATATATATATATATATATATATATATATATATATACATATATATATATATATATATATATATATATATATATATATATATATATATACAGGGTGGGCCCGAAGGCAATCGCCCTACTTAATGGGTGCGTATGCCGACTAAATTGTAGTTGAATGACTCCAAGGAAAACTTTTTACTTGCATTATTTCCCTAGATATAGGCGTTGTCATGCTTTATGTCTAAAATATTTTTGTGCTATTTGTCAGTCACGCCGTAGGGAAAATTTAATTCTTATGAAATTTTCAATATCTGCATCAAATTTCCCTTAAGATCTCATGTACCTTGTGCAACAATTTCTCAAATCAAATTAACCGAAGCCATCCTTATTACGAAATAAAGGTTCTTTATTTTTAATGTTCCCCTGTTAGGTGGATGGGACTCTCTGGAATTTGTTAGTAGGCGTTGAAGGCCAAAAAAGGATGCACAAAACAGAAAATGGGAGTGGATAGATAGGTAAATAGTCTTTATTAGGCAACAAAAAACATAACCAAACAACAAACAAATTGTTACAAATTATACAAGCGTGCCTACAGAAATGTATTGTAGACAAAACAATTGCTATAATACTGCATACATGTAACTCTCAAGACTAATGGCTAACTGGCATCAGAGGGAGGTAACACCAACCATAAGAATAGCTTTAATATGCGATAAAAACAAAAATCAAAAAAGGCAATGACAAGATACGTTTTACAAACTTACATCACAGCTACTTGCTTACAACTAAAGAATTTCTAACAACCAAATTTTAATATTTTATTACAATTATACCATCTAAAATTATTTATTAAATATATGCTACATAACAGTAATATCACACTGCTCCTGTTCCTAGCATCCCTACCATAGCCTGCAATATTCTTCCATTTAAAAAACCACAAACTTCCCCAAATGAGAGATAATCTTTACCCAACCACTTCAACTTAATTTCCTTTAGCTGCCTACAAGAACCTATGAAGTGGTCTGAGAGTACCATCTACCTAAGCAAAAAAATGTTCGTGTAGGGAGTGGGATATTAAAAATAAAAAACCTTTATTTCGTGATAAGTTATTCATTTGGGCGGCTCCTGTGAATTTGGTTTAAGATATTTTTGCACTTGGTACTTGAGATCTGATAGAAAATTTGATGCAGATTTTGAAAATGTCATCAGAAATAAATTTTCGCTATGGCGTGACCGACAAATAGCACACAAATGGTCAAAAACTAGTGTAAACAAAGAAACACGGAAAGGCCTATTTCTAGGGAAATAATGCAAGTAAAAAGTTTTCCCTGGTGGCATTCAACTACACTTTAGTCGTCGTACACACCCCTCATTTATGCCGATTTTCTTCGGGACCATCCTGTATATATATAAATTTGTGACACTGTTATTGTCTATTATCTATGGTTTCTGAAACGCGGACGAGTACTATCTACGGATTGCGTTACCATGTGGACGTTATAAGCGGACTTCCACCTTATGAAGGGAGGGAAGAATCGCGCTCATAAAATCCCTAGACCTTCCGTGTGTTGGGGTTGACGTGCTGGGGCAACAGTCGGTCTCTTTGATTAGTTAGTGGGGTCATGAAGTGCGGAAGGAACAGCGGCATATTGATCCATACTCTAGTTCATAAATTATGTAAGAACAACATGGAACTTTCAACCCACCATTGTAAGAGATCGCTCAAACACTTCTCATAATATACAACTTCAATTCAATGGGCATTATATAGTTTGTTTTATTTTCATTCCATCATCGTGAGAAATTGTGAAAAAGAATGTGTTCAGAATGGCTCCTTCAAGCTAAAGCACATTTATTGGTTTTGGCTTAGAAATAAGAAAAAATTAGATTCAAATAGATTTTTCTAAAACTACGAGGAACCATTTTGAAGCTTATTAAATAAGCCTTTTGAGGTGATGGCAAACCTCTAAGTCTAAAAATACCTGCTGAAGAAAATATTTAATAATTTCAAGAAACACTAATATCAAACATTCTCATCTATATGGCTTTTAATATTCATGGTAATATTTCAATAACGGGCCTTTCTTATTGGAAATTTAATTTAAATTCTAAAAATGTGGTCGTTATTTACGATACATTGATCAGAAATCCCTTTAACACAGTTTTTCTTTGAAAACATCAGTACTTTTTAAAATAGAATGTTTGAGTAGCTCTGCTACATTTTCAGATAGAACGCTCATTTTTGCGTGACTTAACTACAGATGATATGCAGAAAAAACCCTAAAGTTATTACATCTCAATGCGGGACATCCTGTATAATTTATGATTTCTATTTTAACATATTTAATAAAACAATCCAATTATTAAAAATTCCTTATAGGTTTTAAAATTGAAATCAAGACCATGTGAATCACACCTTCCTCCATTTTCCTTCCTCTCCCAAATACTGATAAATCATTACTTGATCTAAATTACTTACTGTAGCGTATATAAATATAACCAAAATATTTTAGAGCATATTTTATTAAAAAACATAATACCCAATTATTTACATATTTTTTTATTTAGTTTTATACCTAAAACACTTTAATTACATTTAAAATTACATTTAAAATAGCTACAATATCATTAATTTGTAATTATCTAAAAAGATTTGATTCTTGACCATACGGCAGACTAGGGAGGTAGTGTGGTCAGTACTATGCTCCAGCCGCCTGATTTTTCTCTTTGCAGGTACTCAATAATTAATTAATTGAAGGCTGGCTAAGCCTATGGACGATCTGGGACCCCAAATCCAATCCTCGAACGACGACTCTAGAAGATAAAAATCTTTAATGCGCTCGGGTTTTGAACCTGGGTCCTCCAGTGCATTAGTCGAGTGCTCTCTCTCTCTCTCTCTCTCTCTCTCTCTCTCTCTCTCTCTCTATATATATATATATATATATATATATATACACACACATATATATATATATATATATATATATATATATATATATATATATATGTATATATATATATATATATATACAGGGTGTCCCGTAAATGTCTAGTCATATTGTGGGAGGTGATAGAGGACCCTTAGGGGAACAAAAAATGTTATGTGACGATTTTCCGAATTCTCACACATAAGGGAGAAAACGTCATTTTATTGTTTTTTTTAGACAAACGTGGTTTTTAGAAGAATAATCGTTGTAGCTCCGCCCCAGGTGGTTCTACTTGAAAGGAAGTGAAACCAATCGAAAGCTGATTAAATTTACTATACGACTAGTTGATATTAACCGTAAAAATGAATGAATTTAAGTATGTCAATCTTACCAATAGAAAGCTTTTCTAAATTTCCTGACTTTTTCCTGACTTTCTCTTGCTTACCAGCATTACTCTTCAATGGGCAGAACCTGAGATTTCCGGGTTTCAGGAAAACTTCTTAATTTAACCAGCTTTCCATTCATGTATCACAACCCTGTGTTATTGAAGTATTTGAACGGTTTAAGAACAAAAGTTTAAAAAAAAACATGGATCTGTGAAAAGAAAATTATATTTTTTTCTTCAGTTTATTCAAAAAGCTGAAGAGAAATATTTATTTTTATAAATTTTTACATAAATATTAAGTAAATATTTAATTAAAACAATAAAAAAAAAATTACTTCCACGAATATAAAAAAAATTCCTAAAACAGTAAATGAATAAAATTTATTTTGAATTTATTAATTCAGGTAACTAATACTGGGTCCAGGAGGCTGTCATTAAGGAACCCCAATTATACATTAACCTCAAAAATTATTATTTTTACCTATATCACGCATTTGTACACATTTTTATAGGACTATGTACATCTTATTTATGAGGGATAGAATTTTTAATTACCACAACAAAAACGCATGGGCTCTCGAGAATCCCAGGAGTTTCACAAGCATAGCCATCATTATTAATTCAAGGTAAAGCATTTGTTTTCTAAATAAATACCTGTAAAAATATGTTCAAATGCTTGATCTAGGTAAAAATAGTAATTTTTTTGGTTAATGTATGGTTGGGGTTCTTTAATGGCCACCTCCTGGACCCATTATTAGTTACTGTAATTAACAAATTGTGTATTTTATTCATTTACTGTTTTAGGCATTTTTTTTATATTCGTGGAAGTATTTTTTTTATTGTTTTAAGTAAATATTTATGTAAACATTTATAAAAATTAATATTTCTCTTCAGCTTTTTGAATAAACTGAAGAAGAAAATATAATTTTCTTTTCACAGATCCATGTTTTTTTTTTAAACTTTTGTTCTTAAATCGTTCATTTGCTTCAATAACACAGGGTTGTGATACATGAATGGAAATCTGGTTAAATGAAGAAGTTTTCCTAAAACCCGGAAATCTCAGATCCTGCCCATTGAGGAGTAACGCTGGAAAGAAATATCAATAAAATATCAGGAAATTTAGAATAGCTTTCTTTTGGTAAGATATACATACATAGATTCATTTATTTTTACGTTTACTTCCAACTAGTCTTATAGTAAATTTACTCAGCTTTCGATTGGTTTCTCTCCCTTTCTAGTAGTACTACCTGGGACGGAGCTACAAAGATTATTCTCTTAAAAAACACGTTTGTCTCGAAAAAACGACAAAACGACGTTTTCTCCCTTATGGACGAGAATTCGGGAAATCGTCATAGAACATTTTTTGTTCCCCTAAGGGTCCTCTATCACCCCTCACAATATGACTAGACATTTACGGGACATATATATATATATATATATATATATATATATATATATATATATATATATATATATATATATATATGTATATAAATATATTTATATATATATATGTATATATATATACATATATATATATATATATATATATGTATATATATATATATGTATATATATATGTATATATATGTATATATATATATACACACATATATACATAAAAAGGGCACAAGGTTAGCTCAGTGGGGGAGCCCTGAACTAAAATGCTGGAGGACCTGAGTTTAAATCCCGAGCTAGCACAATTTTATCGTCTAGTGTCTTCGTTCATGGGTTGAATTCGAACGCCCTGACCGTCTCTAACTTTGCCTTTAATTAATTTATTAATTGGTCCCTCCAAGGGGGAAAATCAGGCAGCCGGAGCATAGTACTGACAATACTATCTCTCTAGTGTTGGAAGAAAATGCTTCTAAGACCCTTTCTTAGCTCATGAGCACACATAAACAATTTTTTTTTTTTTTACTAAAATCGATAAAACCAGTGGTATGTAATATGTAAACATTGGAAAGCACCATGGAAAGGTATTTTTTTAATGTGGGAACTCTCTTTATAAAATAAGCACTTTCTGAAGAGTCTAGAGGGCGATCAAGCGTAAGTGTGCCCTGAATTAATAAAGGAAACAATTTGGCTAATCCACAAACCTCCCTTCAACCCATTAGACGAGCTAGGTACTTACGCGCAATTCTAAGATGTATCCCTCTGAACCCAAAACAAAATCATATTAGCTGATGTTTGTAGATTCTTCAGGTCAGAAACTGTTGTTTAACACGTTCGCTTCAAAATTATAGTACGCACTGTGATTACGTACTCCACGTTTTAGCCTGTTTCCACCCCGGTATGGGTAAACCCGCAAAATACGTATAAAATTATATAATATATTTTATAAATCACCCACTAAATATTGTCTATTATGAGTTGGAATATGGGAAAATGTAAATATTTTCTTTCTTGGATCGTCAACGGGTGACGGAGGGGATTTTTTATTGGACTGTAAGGAGGGGAACACTTTTCTCAGCGTTCATTGCAGTGCTGTTCTTGTAATTACGGGGAGCAGAATCGATTTGTCGCTCCCTACAAAATGAAACTTTTTATGAGCGAGGTTTGTCTCGTTTTTGGGTCCAGATTTGACCAGCACTAAGTACGTAGAATTCTCGGAAGGATTAATTGATGTCGATTGTGTTTTCGAGGATATTGAGTTTGGTTGGGGGGGGGGGTGATGTCTGGGTTTCACGTTTTAGTTTACAGACCCAAAATAGAATTCAAAGAGAATGTTTAATAGACAACGCATATGAGATGGTGTTTCGCTACTAGCTGTTGCTATTGTTAGGTGGACATCTGTCTAATTACAGTATAAAATTGAATGTTCCGTACTGGGGATCGAATATTGATCAAAGCTCTGTCCATACCTCATTACGGTCTTCTGTCCTTTGAGTCTAATCAAACACGCAGGCCTCTCAAGTACTTGTGTTCAACATGAGCTTCAAAGGAAATTAGAAGCTCATACTAGTCGCATGATGATATTGACTTTGGATCCACGTGGATTGGGCATTTTCCGGTTGTACCGTTCCCAAAATCCTAGGGCTACCTGTTATGGTTGGAGACTACCCCATGTATTATTACATCCGACCAATGTCTCATTAATTACTTTACATATTTATTAATTGCTAATATTAACCATAACCAAACATTGTGATGTGGGGGCTCATGGAGCTCCCAACTTCTTGAGTGATTGGGCACCAACCGAAGTAGAAATATGTAAAGCGTTTATACATCCGACCTCAAGCCGATTCCTCCTGAACAAGGAGAAGGGTGGTGGTAGAAGCGCCAGTTGGGCTATAATTTAGTTTAAAACCCGAAAAACTCCTATGTGTTTCATTTAAAAATGTGCTTTCTTTGCCATGACCGGCTCATTATGAAACAAAAGAGACTTTTAGGGGTAAAAAGTGAAAACAATAATTCATTTAAAGCATTAATTTTCCTAAATACCTTGTTGAATTATTCAAATTTTAAACCTTTTACACAAAACTTTAATTGTAAAGTTGTTTTCATTATTTGTATTACTGTTTTCTTTTTCTGTTTATAGTACAATAAATTAGTTTTTTGGGGGGAGAAATTATTGGGAAAAATAATCCAACATTTTGAGAATTACCTAATTATTCCAAAATATCTTTAGAAATTTGTCAGAATTGGTGTATTTTTGTTTTAAAATAATCATGAAAAATATTTAATATATATATATATATATATATATATATATATATATATATATATATATATATATACAGGGTGTCCCAAACTAATTTTGGGCCAAACGATTGGTCGGACAAAAAAGTGCCAGATGCAAATATTGTAGGGCTTGACTTAAGCTTTCTAAATATGTCGACCACTTAACATATTTACCGCGCATGTGCGCTCAGCGCTAGATGAAATGTTAGAGTTTGTAGATGACCCCTATTATTATGCACATCATTTTGAAGGGATTCAAAAAACAAAACTATTGCTGCAAACCGCACTTCGATATCTTTAAAATCAAATGAGTTTCGAGCGACTGAAATTTTATTGTTTTCAATTAAAAAGATTTTTTGAGGGGCCTTACAGAGGTCGGTTATGAATGTGTGATACATGGCTTTGAGGTATTTTTTCCTCAACTTTGTTTTTGATACGACATTATCCGTCGGACGGGTTTTTACATAATATGTCGCAGAAATCCCTTTCTGCTTTATCAGACGGTTGTTCATAAATTGTTTAGTTTGCTTTTGTAATTTTTATAAGTGTATTAAGAAATTGTAGCCTCCGTTATGTAAAGTGAAACATTCACAAATACAATTCTTTTTTATTCTTTCATAAACTTCAGTTCTTTCTCTTCCAATACCTCTGACAAATGTAGAAAACGAAGCCGAAACGTTTACAAAAAAAGTAATAATTTTTCGTACCAGTGACTATCTCTTTGTATTAAAATTTCACTCAATTGTATTTTTCATTCAATAACGGTCCTCCAAAGCACGTGGAGTGCTTGAAATTTAATCCCTAACACGAGCTGAAGTATGAACCCTCCACTCCTACTTCTCATTGATCAACTATTCTCGGGATGAGGCTTTCAGGAGCGAACGGAGTCGGATTTATTCTAATTGAAACAATTATCTCAGCTTCATCCAAGCCCTTTGTCTGGCTTCTCTTCATGAACTGTCTTCTTATTAGAGTATGGAGTGTTTCTGTTTTAGTAGGTGGATCGTGTAGAATAGTGGGACTTCTATTAGTGAATATTCTTCTCATTAGAATTATGAATATTTATATTTCAGTAGGTGGATCGTGTATAATAGTGGGACTTCTATTAGTGAATATTCAAGTCATTAGAGTGATGATCTTTATATTTCAGTAGGTGGATCGTATAAAATACTGGAACTTCTATTACTGAATTTTCTTGTCATTAGAGTTATGAGTTTTATATTTCAGTAGGTTGATCGTGTAAAATAGTGGGACTTCTTTTTTTAAATATTCTTCTTTAGAGAACGGAGTGTTTCTATTTCAGAAGCTGCATCGTGTAAAATAGTGGGACTTCTCTTATTAAATATTCTTCATTAGACAACGGAGTGTTTCTATTTCAGTAGGTGCATCGTGTAAAATAGTGGGACTTCTCTTATTAAATATTCTTCATTAGAGAATGGAGTGTTTCTATTTCAGTAGGTGCATCGTGTAAAATAGTGGGACTTCTCTTATTGAATATTCATGTCATTAGAAGTGTGATTGTTCCTATTTCCGTTAGTGAATCGTTTATAATGGTGGGACTTCTCTTATTGAATATTCTTGTCATTAGAGTTATGAGTGTTTCTATATCAGTAGGTGGATCGTGTAGAATAGTGGGACTTTTATTAGTGAATATTCTTCTCATTAGAGTTATGAATATTTATATTTCAGTAGGTGGATCGTGTATAATAGTGGGGCTTCTATTAGTGAATATTCTTCTCATTAGAGTTATGAATATTTATATTCAGTAGGTGGATCGTGTCTAATAGTGGGACTTCTATTAGTGAATATTCTTGTCATTAGAGTTATGAGTGTTTCTATTTCAGTAGTCATTCGACGTCATTATCAAGCCACTGTTAAGTTAGTACTGAATTGTTGTTTGTAATGTAAGAGTATTTATATTAGGGTAGAGTGAGTTCTTTACGTCGGTGAAGGTTCTTACAGGTAATTTGTCTGTACTCTGTGCAGGTGTTCGTTCAGGTAAAGTGTTTGTCAACTCCGTGGGTCATTGTCGTCTAAGGGTAGAACAGGTAGTCCGTTGTATGCTGGTTTTAGCGCGGTTCCTCCCTCCCTTCGTAGGGAGGAACCCCGCTTATAAGGTTGATCTCATGAAACAATCCGGAAGTGCCGACTAGAAAATTTTGCGTTTCAGAACCCCTAGAGGCCGAAAATAACGGTGGTTCAAATTTGTATATATATATTTGTCTGTTCGCTCATTTACGGCCCCCCTAATGGTCCGATTTTGATGAAATTTGGTACAAAAATCTTTCGTATAATTTGAAAGGTCAAGTTCAGAATCCACCCACCGGAACATGGTTTTAGGAGCGAATTTCGCGCGAAAAAAATCGTTCCGCTTACTTCATATGCTTGCAAGTACTCGTTTTATAGGCTTCTTGGTCAAGGAAAACGAATGAAACCATTTTCAAGGCGATAGCTTTAACCGTTTTCGAGAAAATTGGAAAAATAGTTGTTGAATACCGTTTTTGGTTTAGGTACTTAGAATCATGGGATTCAGTTGAAACATTTTCTGCATGTTTAACATTCATCAAAACTAATATGTTGAAATTTTTTAGTGGGGTTGGCCAACCAGTGGTGGGTGTATTCCAGGTATAAGGGTACGCTGCCCCTTAGTAACGGGCCCTTTGTTTACGGGTGAAAGGTTGAACCAAAACAATAACGGTTTCTATTTCAATCTTCCCAAATGACACTAGGGATAAAAACTGAACCGCGCTAAGATGACGCAGTTCCTGCGAGTCGGACTTTTTTGGAATATGGGGTGCTTTTATAATTTATCTTTCATAGTTTTCTGTTTCTATGTTAAATACGTTGTCGTTTAGTTTGTGGAAGTAATGTTGTGTCTGTACTTTTCCGTTTGTTTGTTCGTTCCGTTTCGTTGTTCGTCGACGACGTTCCTTACCAACAGGTATGAAAACAGTATATTTACTGGCGGACCTAACCCCTTAGATTATTTACCCAATAAAGATTTGTTAGCAATAATAATTTTATTGATAGATCTTCTGGTTACCTAATTATTTTTATTGCTATTTTGGATAGAAAAAAGAACATCAATATTCATATATTACGTCCAATATATGAATACATTTTTTTTAAATTATGTTGACTTCTTGCGATGGGTTGCAATATTGGAGGAATAAGTGATTTTCCCAAACAATGCGCCAATAAAAACTCTGATCATATTTGATACGCGCCAGAGGAGCAATAATATTACCATAAGGTGTGTATTCTACACTCAGGATCAGGACAACGAGGAGATGAAATGAAAATATTTGTAGGCTGAGAATGCGGGCGAGAATCTCTCACCCCCTTTTGCTCTTGAAGGAATAAAATAGGATCCTTTAGTCCAGGAGGTCCTTACGATAAAATATGCGCTTTGTCCTTCGAGATTTTCTAGCCTTTTGTTCAGGTTACATAAGGAAAAATCCGACTCGCAGGAACTGCGTCATCTTAGCGCGGTTACGAACATCTGGAAGAAATGGAATAGATTAGCATCACAAATCACAGGAAACTGACAGTAGCCAACTTACACAGAAGCGGATAATTCTTAATCTGTATAAGTCAATACAATTATGTACTGAAAACGCACTTACTCTTCGACTACAGCTGAGAAGGCTCTATTCTAAGCAACCAAAAATTCTTTGACATTTTAAGTATCTTGTTTTACTAGCAAATTCGTTTTACTGTTATAATCAACTGTAAATATGGGCTTCATGGCGAATAAAATTCCATTCCGTCGTGGGTTAAATCTTTCTATAAAATAAGAAATAACGATAACTTCAGTTGGAGGCTATGAGGAAGGTTATATAGATAGGAGGATTCTTAACAAACTATGCATACGTCATCATGATTAGCCACAGCCATCTTGATTACCACAGCCACTCCAAACTTATTACCAATGCCTTTCACCGTTTCTTAGCTTATTTTACTACAATACTAATTCTACTGATAAATGCAATATAAAACAAAAAACAACCAATTACAAAGTGAGATAAACAAAGAGAAAAACCCTTTCAAAACAACAAAACAAACACTTTTTAAGTTTTATGCGCTTATATCTCTGATTGACGTTGCCCCATCGAATATTGCTACAGAACCTTTTTTGTAGAGAATTTAGTAAGCATTCGAATGGTCACTTTCAACTTACCACGATTTCCTAACTGCTTTCGAGATATTTACGAAAAATCTATGAAGATCCGAAAACTTTTCATGACTATTAATAAAATATTTTTTTTCGCATACTTCCTTAACTCCAAATATAACCAAAATTAAAACATCTTAGTTGGGATTAATTTCCAAGATATAGAAAATATTTCAATATAATCCCGCGATTCTAAGTACCTACAAAAAAATAATGACTTACAATAACATTGATTCCACTTTTCTCAGAAACGGTTACAGATATCGCCTTAAAAATGGTTTCATTCGTTTTTCTATGTTAAGAAACCTATAAAACAAGTACCTGCAAGCATATGAACTCAACAAGTCCGACTCGCAGGAACTGCGTCATCTTAGCGCGGTTACGTACATGTCGATGAAATGGAATAGATTAGCATCACAAATCACAGGAAACTGACAGTAGTCAACTTACACAGAAGCGGATAATTCTTAATCTGTATAAGTCAATACAATTATGTACTGAAAACTTACTTACTCTTTGACTACTGCTGAGAAGGCTCTATTCTAAACAACCAAAAATTCGTTGTCATTTTAAGTATCTTGTTTTAATAGCAAATTTGTTTTACTGTTATAATCAACTGTAAATATGTGCTTCATGGCGAATAAAATTCCATTCTTTCGTGGGTTAAATCTTTCTTTAAAATAGGAAATAACGGTAACTTCAGTTGGAGGCTATGAGGAAGGTTATATAGATAGGAGAATTCAAAACAAACTATGCATACATCATCATGATTAGCCACTGCCATCATGATTACCACAGTCACTCCAAACTTATTACCAATACCTTTCACCGCTTCTTAGCTTATTTTACTACATTACTAATTTTACTGATAATTGCTATTTAAAACTAGAAACAACCAAGTAAAAAGTGAGATAAAGAAAGAGAAAAAACATTTCAATACATAAAAACAAAGACTTTTTAAGTTTTAAGCGCTTATATCTCTTATTGACGATGCCCCATCGAATATTGCTTCAGAAACTTTTTTGTAGAGAATTTAGTAAGCATTCGAATGGTCACTTTCCACTTACCTCGATTTCCCAACCGTTATTGAGATATTTACGAAAAATGTATGGAGATCCGAAAACGTTTCATGTCTATTAATAAAATAATTTTTTTCGCATACTTCCTTAAATCCAAATATAGCCAACATTTAAACATCTTAGTTGGGATTAATTTCCAAGATGTAGAAAATATTTCAATTGAATCCCGCGATTCTAAGTACTCACAAAAAAATAATGACTCACAAAAACATTGATTCCACTTATCTCAGAAACGGTTAAAGATATCGCCTTCAAAATGGTTTCATTCGTTTTCTTATGTTAAGGAACATATAAAAAAAGTACCTGCAAGCATATAAACTCAAAAACGTAAGCGTTCCGATTTTTTTGCGAGAATTTCGCCCCAATCACTATCTTCTAGTGGGCGGATTCTGATGGTTAAATTTCGTCAAAATCGGACCATTTTTGAGCTTGCTAGAGAGCGAACAGACAAGCATATATATAAATATATATATATGTATGTATATATATATATATATATATATATATATATATATACAAATTTGAGCCACCTATATTTTCGTGATCTATGGGGTCTGAAACGAGAATGTTTCTATTCGGCACTTCCGGATTGCGTCGTGAGGTCAACCTCATAAGCGGGTTCTCCCTATGGAGGTAGGGAGTAACCGCGCTAAAATCGAAATCACTATGTCCAACCAAAAAGTCCAACTCGCAGGAATGGCTTGATCTTAGCGCGTATTTGGAAAGTTTGGACAACACAGAGTAATAGCTTTCTTCTTATATTTCGTGAAAAATGTAATCACCTCCTGCTAAAACATGTAGATGAAAAGCAGGTATCACGGACCATAAAGCATAAGAAACTCGAAACTAGCGATCTCAAAGAGGAAATAAGTCAGCTGGTTAAAAGAAATTAAAAAGAAACAAAAAAACTTTTCATATTCATCGCAGTGCTGGATTTATTGATACATATTATTAAGCGCAGTTAATTTTAGCGCGTTTTCTCTCTGCCTCCACAGGGAGACTCCCCCTTATAAAGTCGAATTAGATCACGCAAACCGGAGTTACGATATATATATATATATATATATATATATAAGCAGTGTGACAAGGTGTCGTCACTGTTCTGCAAGTAGGCGAGTTGTAAGACATTTTATAATTTTTATGTAAGACTTACTATAATCATTAAATAATAATTTCATAATGAATAATTTCTATTTATTTCTGATAATATCACGAAAATAAACATAGTATTACCTTCATTTGTTTGATGTTTTTTTAATCTATTCAATCTAGAATTTTAATTACATTATGAAATTGAGAGATAATCTCGGTTCTGCGTATACCGTTGGAAAGCTGATGAAATTATTCAACTTTTGTGAGATTCGGCAGTCTGCAGGATTCATTTTGGGAGAGCAGTTATTTTCGAAATGTTGACGCTATTCAGAAGCTTTTATTAATTTCTAATTTTGGGATTGATAATACGATCTGAAGATGATAATTTTGAATATTTAGTGTGCATTACTCTTAGAGAAAATTTAATGCTTATTTCGAGAATGTAATGAATTAATGAAAAAAAATGTGCACAAGCAGAGAAAATATGAGTTGTACTGCAAAAAACACGGTTTACTGTAAAGAATCTTTAGAACGGTATATGTCTGGAACGGAGTGAGATAGAAATGTGTGGTTGGTGGTGTTGCACTACATTTTTGTCTAGTTTCACCCCGTGAAGGTATTAACTTGCGATACGCCCTGTATAAGCATCATGAAAGAATACATTTTCACAATTGTGTTTTAGTTCTTTTGCGTTTTTATCGGACGCGAAGCAAAAACGAGATATATGCCAAAGGATTTTTTTTCTTTCTTTTTTTATCCTCTATCGATTCCCGAAGATTTCCCTTTTTTTGTGGGAAACTCCTTGTATATATATATATATATATATATATTTGCCTGTTCACACTCTATCAGGCTAAAAAAATGGTCCGAGTTCGACAAAATTTGGTACAAAATTACTTGCGAAATAACTTTAAGGAATCTAGTCGAAATTTTAATAAATTTCCCACAAAAACTATTCTTATGCAAGTTTTGTTAGAAAGATCTTATTCGGAGAAATCAGATATTAACTCTCGAAAGAGTCAGTTCCATACTTTTGAATTTTGGAGACCCGGTAGCCGTGAGGTTTCAGGCGTGAGCACTTAACACTCCGTGCCAAAGGTCGTGGGTTCGATTCCCACTAGGGGCGGTGGCTTTTCTTTCGAAAAAAGAAAAGGCATCACCCCTATCCTGGCTAGAAAAGGGTGGTAACCTATAGATAACCCGTCCTAAAATTCGTAGTTAATAATAAATGGACGTTAAAATTTAAATAAATACTTTTGAAGATTTTTTTCAGTCTCTGTTTTTTATTTGCAATTGTTAAACACGGTACGTAAATGAGAAGCATTTTGTGAGAAATTTATATATATATATATATATATATATATATATATATATATATATATGGCCTGATCTAGATAAAGACCTTTGATTGGTCTATATATATATATATATATATATATATATATATATATATATATATATATATATATATATATATATATCGTCAACTCCGGTTTGCGTCATCTAATTCGACTTTATAAGGGGGAGTCTCCCTGTGGAGGGAAAGAGAAAACGCGCTAAAATTAACTGCGCTTAATAATATGTATCAATATATCAAGCACTGCGATGAATATGAAAAGTTTGTTTGTTTCTTTTTAATTTCTTTTAACCAGTTGACTTATTAATCTAAAATAAAATGGCAAATTGGAGTGAATGTATGTATATTTTCTTAAATATTTTTATACTTATTGAACAATCGTAATAAACGTAAGATAATTATATTAAATTTGACCACTTTTTGTTTTTATTTTATTTGCTTTTAGCAGTCTCTAAAGATAGTTCAGACTCAAAAACGAGAATGACGTTGGTATTTTTTCTGAAATTTTCTGAAATAACAATTTGTTTCTTATGATTTAGCTTCTTTTTTTTTTTTTAAATAATACGTTTATTTAACATCTGTACATTTTAAAGTACATTGGTTAAGTTTGCTCACAAATATGATTAATGATATATACAAAAGTTGATTAATACAACTGACAACAAAGTAAAAAAAAAAAAAAAAAAAAAAAAAAAAAAAAAAAAAAAATTAAATTAAATAACAAATTAATTTAAATGTAAATATATGAATAAATGGTAACCATAATAAAATAAATGAAAATAACTAAATAATAAATAAGTAAAGACGAAGACAAAATAATAATAATAAAACAAATAATAATGATAATAACACTTATGGAAGAAGCCAATCAATATTGGTACTTCCTAGTTTTGGAATATATTTTTTTCTCCACTAGTCATTTAGCTGGTCACGAGGCCAATGTCTCTTGAGCCTTCTAGGCGGGTTTTGTGGGTGGGTTTGGGAGGAAAGTGTTTGTGCTCTGGGATTGGGATGGAAGGACAATTTGGAATGAAAGGTTAGGAATCGGGATTTTGCCAGTTCTTGAACGAAAGGGATGTTTAGGTCATTATGAAGAGTTTTATTGGAAACGTAAAAAGGAGCATTGACTATTTTGCGAAGGACTTTGGATTGGAATGCCTGTATTCTCTGTATGTTAGAAGTTTTAGTTGTTCCCCAGAGTTCAAGTCCGTAAGTCCAAATAGGTCGGATTATGGTTTTGTATACAATGAGTTTGTTGTGTATTGTCAGTTTTGATGAAGGTCCCAGTAGTCGTCGTAAGAGTCCGTATCTCCTGTTCAGTTCCTGTCTTTTTAGTTGGGTGTGAGGGTTCCATTATGATCTAGCTGGAGTCGAGAAAGGAAGGGAGGGAATGGGCCACATTACATTCAAATTTCTGACATGAATGATACTGGGCAGAATGAAGGAAATTCGCTAAATGAAAAATATATAAGTAATATTTGTAATAGCTTCCTCTCGACAGAATATCCTTCGTTCCGGTAGAAAAAGTATTTAGAAAATGATAAAGTCAGTTTTTTGCAACAGCTCCCAGAATAATTTTTATACTTAAAAAAATATATAAAATGTGTTTTGCTGAATTTATTCTATTTTACAATTATTTTTCAGGTTGATACTTGTAGACTTCGAGTGGATAAATTGCCAGGGTTCGTCTCCAGCGTGAGTAGCCCAATATATCAATATTTAATTAGTATGTATATTCAACAAGAGTGGAAGTATTTATTGTATGAGTACGGATATTGAGAGCTTATATGTGCAGTGTTAAAGGATTTATTAAGTTTGTTTGAGTAAGTGCCTGTGTGTGTGTATGTTGTCACTGTGCCAATATGTGCGAGAGGACTGAAGGGTTCGGGCAGGATCTGGAGAGGGGTAGAAGGACAGGTCCAAATGAAAGAAAGGTCTTTTTTTTCTCCCAAGACCCAAATTATTAAATGCCAACAAAAGAGCACCAGGACCAATAGGTTGGGCCATGGCGCTAGACTTAATACTACACCTTATTCTACACTTATGTACTAGAATGGACGATAATATTTACATGGAGATCTTAGGGGTCACCTACATTGGATCCAATGCGATATGCACCGACCATCGGAAGGAAAACAAACACAAGCAACTCAACGTAGGTGCCTACATTGGTCCCAATCCAATTTGACAACTCCCGATTCACGGCCGTTCAAACATGTTGCCAGACCGATTTCGGACCGATATAGGACGTCCGATAAAAACACAAATCAGTGCAAGAGTTGACAAGGAATTATTGATAGAGCTGGTAAAGCAAGCTGCACACAGTCTGGCAGGCCTGTCAGTTAGGCCTGAACAGTCCACCTGAAAGGCAGTCGCCTGACCGGCCGGTCTGTCAGTTATGACTGTCCTGGCGGCCGGAATAAACACACGCTCAAGCGACCGGCTTTAAGGCGGACTGTTCAGGTCTAACTGACAGGCCTGACTGAATCGTCTGTAGCCTGCTTAAGGGATTACCTTTGCCTGTGGGATCAGCGGGATAAATCCTATCACAACCGAGACGTAAAAATTGATTTTTTTTATATAATAATTTTATGCAGTAAACGATTATTCCTCATAGAATTCTCTTTCTTTAAAAACCTAAACTGTTTTATGATACTGAATTGCAATTCATTTTTTAGGCAACCTTTTTTTTCATTTCGAGAAATTACACAGGTCTACAAAAATAATCTTTCTGAAATTTGATTTGATGATTTTGGTCAATCTCTATGCTCCTTGGCGTGCTGAAGCCGAACATCAGTCCCTCTGTATCACGTAAGGAAATTGTTCAATCTCAAGTAAGGGCAGAGGTACTACCATTAAAAGAAAACATAATTGGCGAATAAGAGTTTTCATTTATTTCCATGATCTTATAGTTATTTCAATGTTGTTTACTGTACAAAATACATAAATGTGTAGAAATAACAGCTTCAGAATTATCAGTGGCATATTTAGTTATTATTTTTATGAAAACGTATTTTTTTCTCTTGAAAATTCCTCCGTGTTCGTTTCCGGCTGTAGGACTCTTCAGATGATTCACGCTGCAGCATCCAATAGTCAGCCATCATGTTTACGTTCCATTTGCCCTGATACCTACGTTCCATTTCCTGGATGTCCTGATGGAACCTTTCCCCTTGTTCTTCACTTACTTCCCCTAAGTTTTCCGGAAAATAGTCCACATGCGAATGTAAGAAGTGAACCTTCAAACTCATGTTGCAACCTTGTAATTGAAATGCCTTCAACATGCGTTCCACGATACTTCTGTAGTTGGGATCCTTCACGTTACCAAGGAACTTCTCAACAACATCTTTGTTGTTGAGTGAAATGTGGATCTGTGAAAAGTTTCCGAATATCTGGGCCTACAAAGATCCCCTCTTTTAGCTTTGCATCACTTAATCGTGGGAACTTGGAGCATAAGTACTTAAAACATTCACCTTCTTTATTGAGAGACTTTACGAATTGTTTTATCAGCCCTAGCTTTATGTGTAGAGGAGGTAGCAGGATTTTGTCAGAAGGAACCAAACTTCTCCTAATTACATTTTTTTGGCCTGGCGACAGAGCTCCTCGTGATGGCCAGTCTTTGTTGTTCCAATGGGAATTTCTGTCTCGGCTATCCCATAAACAAGGGAACTTGGTGTACCCTGATTGCTGACCTAAGAGTATAGTAAGTACTTTCAAGTCTCCACATATCAACCAGTTATGCTCATTATAATGAATTCGTTCGAGAACTAATGACAAATTTTTGTATGTTTCTTTTAAATGTACCGAATGGCCAACTGGAACTGAAGCATAAGTATTGCTATTGTGCAACAAAACAGCCTTTAGACTTCGCTTTGATGAGTCTATGAATAGACGCCAATGAATCGGGTCATATTGTATACCAAATTGACCCATCAGACCAAGAATGTCTTTGCAATAAATAAGATTCTCATCCAGAGCAAAGTAAGGAACAAAAACTGCTCCACGGTGTCGATACCATGAAAAAGAAGTGCCTGGCTGTAATAAATTTTTGTTTTTAAGACGGGAGCCAAGTAACTGAGCTGCATCTTTTGGAAGTCCAAGATCTCTCACTAAGTCGTTCAACTCCTGTTGAGAAATAAGCTGAGGTTCATCTTCTGAACTGCTTGCTTTGAACTCACTGTGTACTTCATCGCTCTCCGACATACAGTCTTCTCTATTAGCTTCCCTATCTATACTGCCCAAGTCACGAGGGGGCTGAGGAACTGTCAATCCAGGACCGTGTGGTACCGGACGACTAGCAGATTCCACATTAGGGTAGTTAATGAGCTTATGATTTTTGGAATTATAGCCTTGAACATGACAGTTACAAAAGTAACAGTCATTAACGTGGTTTTTTTGCTCCCTCCACATCATTGGGATAGCAAATCCGAAAGATTTTAACTCTCCTTTGTACCATAAGCGAAGTTTTTCTACGCAGCTATGGCATACTTTGTGAGGAGCCCACACTTTATCTTGATCTCATATTCTCAAGCCAAAATATGCATAATATACATTTTTGACAAAACCTGTTATATTTCGTTGGTATTTCTTAACTGTGTACTCACCACAGATAAAACAGAAGTAGTCTGGACTGGTAACACAACGACGATGAGACATTTTGTCTAAATGCACTTTCAAACCTTAAAATACGTTCTTAATCACTTTGACACAACTAAGAGACCTCAGTGAATGTGATCACTTCTGTTGATACTACTGAACTGAGAGAATGAACAGAAATTTAGCTCCAAGTTCCTGATACAACAGGTTCAATCTCGTTTAGCTTCAGACGGTGACATCTGAGACCAAACAAGTACGTTCCTGTCTGAACAGGTCGTGCCTAGACACCCTCAGGCCTACAACATCTACTGAGGGAGTCATTGCCTACACCACCTAGTGAAAGATGTCTGTTTATAAAAAGAGAAATCGTTTGGAAAAAAAAAAACCTACTTCTTACCAAATTTATGCGTATAGCAGGTATATTATGTTCTATGGATTTGAAAAAAATCTGTACGTGATAGAGAAAAACGGACTTCATTCTCGGCCTCAGCACACCGAGAAACACAGAGATTAGCCAAAATCATCAAATCAAATTTTTGGTTGTAGACCTGTGTTATTCTTGGGTTACGATTTACTTCATATTAATAATATATAATCCCCCTGATTGGGTACAGATTGATAATTTTTTATTTTATTCTATTTTTTACGGCGTTTCGACAACTAAACCATTTGCGCCGACATCCAGGGTGCAGCGCGATATTTTCCCAACGAGCCGCGGGATGAGAAAATTTCTGCCGGCGCGCCGGTGGGGATTGAACCCACCATCTCCCGCGCTAGGCCTGGCCACTGGACCACGTGAGACCCCAGATTGATAATTATAATTAATTATATACCTTTAATGAAACCAGAGACTATTATTTACATTGGGGAAAATATGATTATTAATGCTTCTCTTATCGTAGTGTGACAGTTAAATATTAACTGTTAAACTACGATTTTTTCTCGGGACTGATATACTTCCGGAAGATTGATTGGCCTGTCAACTCCTCCTTTTTACCTCCAACAAGGTAATCGAAGATTATCTGTGCCCATTCGCTGATATTTTTGAAATGAATCACTCATTTTCACTGCAGCACGAGTTCATTACTGACGAGCTGTGACTAGATCGGATCGGTCGAGGTCGGTACCAATGTATGACTCACGTCGGCCAACGTCCTGGTCAGTTCACCGAAATCGGATCGGGAATAATTCGGATCCAATATAGATGCACCCATAGTGCCTAGGAAAGGCAGGTCACACGAAAATTTATAAAAGCTACTTGAAGATTTCAAAACATGATTCTGAAAGTACAAGAAATAGTACCCGTTTTTGAGCAAAACTCATATTTGGCTTTTCATTAACAGAAGTGTAATCGTACAAGAGTGTAGGTTGTCCTAACAAAATTACTTGACATAAGAAGCATTAGAATGCTTATCAGATTAATTCAAACGAGATACATAATTTATTCTTGAAGTATTTTTGATTCGAATGAAACCACTGGCAGATCGATAAACTATCCGTTATCAATATATCAAGGTTTTTCCGCTTGCGGCCCACTTAGCGATGTTTCCTTCGAAATATGCCGTCCAGCATTGGCGTATGTTGGTCGTTGCACGAGTTCAATGAGTGTCGATTAAACTTTTGGCGCATTTCTTCGTAGACTGGTCTTTTTCTAGGGCCATATCATTTGCCCGGTACATTCTTCACCGTGTCTAGTTACAGCGAAAGTTTTTGTTTGTAATTTATATTATTTACAGTAGACTATCCCTAATCCGGCGTCGTTGGGATCGGAATACAGACGGATTAGAGAAAACGCCCGATTAGAGAAGTCAATTAGAAGCGGCCACTTATGTATTTGAAAAGCCATATCATTTGAGGATATAATAATATGTACCATTTTTAGCACTTTCCTCTGAAGGAAAGTAGCTATTGAGGTTGGACTCATGACGGAATTTTTGAAAAATTTCTTCAAATCTTTATCGATCCTACCTAGTAGACACCGAAAATGACCCCCGTTAAAATTTCTCTCTCTCTCTCTCTCTCTCTCTCTCTCTCTATATATATATATATATATATATATATATATATATATATATATATATATATATATATGTCTGTTAACACGATAGCGGCCAGAGTTTTTGTTTTTTCGTCACGAAACTTGGTATATAGCATTCAATTAGCAAACGATTGAACGAGTTCGTTAACCACCAAAGTCGGTCCACCGGAAGGGGGGGGGGTTTACCCCGAACCCAAAACACTAATTTGACCATGTCAGCCGTAATATTTGTTATATTTTCAACGAAACTTGGTATTCGTAGTGGTAATATAGGGAGAAAAGTGAGATATAAAAATTAACTAAATCGGTTCATTAGAAGGGGGGGTTTACTCTGGACCCACAATACCAATTCGCCACTACCAGCCGTGATTTTTGGTATATTTCGACGAAACTCGGTATTCGTAGCGGTAATCCACAGGTAAATATGTGTTGTAAAAATAAACTAAATCGGTTCATTAGGAGGGGGGTTTACTCCGGACCCACAATACCAATTCGCCACTACCAGCCGTGATTTTTGGTATATTTCGACGAAACTTGGTATTCATAGTGGTAATCTACAGGTAAATATGTGTTGTAAAAATAAACTAAATCGGTTCATTAAAAGGGGGGGTTTACTCCGGGCCCAAATTCCTAATATACTCATACCGGTCGTAATTTCTGCTTTATTGCAACGAAACGCGGTATACGTCGTGGGTAACTCATGAGAAAGAAGTGTTGTAAAAATGAGCTGAATCGGTCAATCGGAAAGCGGGGGTTTAATTTGTAATATATTTCGATAGAATAGCCCGGCAGACGTAGGTTCAAAAAGCCGCCGCAAGGGGCGCTTTCTACCACTAGAGTGACTGTATCCTGTTCCTGCGTTAGATCAAAATAGGATAATATGAGGTTTTTAGTATTTATTAAGTAGTGTAGTAGGTAACATGTATAAACATAACTCTGGAAGCAAATTAATAATTGATCAGTTCCTCATTACAAATTTAAAAGAGAACTATTCATGTTTTTATTTTATTTATGTAGGATATTTTAAGCAAATTGTTCTGGAAAGCAGTCTACACTACCCAAATTCTGAGGAAAGTGCTTAGTTATGCAGTTCCTGCGTGACGGACTTTTAATATTGCATATTTAAGTAAAATTTAGGCACCTAATTATAAAATAAATACAACATATGCAAATCCTTGCTTTTGATGCGGGTGCTTTAGTAGAAACATTTATTTTCTAAGTAGAAACACAGGTTTCTGCTTCTAAAACGAAACATAAATGCCTTCTTTGACTTCCATTCAATGAAATACCACGGAACAAATGTTTGGCTACCTAGGAAGTGGAGGTTATCTAGGAACCCTCGAGCCGGTTAAGCTCCAGCCAGTCCCGAGATCCGTCACTCATTCCTCTCGGAGACCGCCAGATTTGAGAGAGCGACGGATAAGAGAACGCCGGATAAGTGAGAGTCTATTGTATCTTTATTGGAGGGGAGGGGGGGGGGGGGTTAGGAGATGGGTCCAAAATTTCTCCTGTCGGCAAACCCTTGCGGGGCCTCTGTAAAGGGTTATTCATAAACACATTATTCTATCTTCTTATCGGTACATAGTAGGACAATGTATTGAATGCTTGAAGTTCCAACACGTCTAAGCTGGAGTTTTCCGGACATGAGACGGGGAAGTTAAAAAGGGTAATGTGAGGTACTGTGGATACGAATTCCTAAATATTTATCCAGCGTTAATGGGATTGCTGTAGAGATAGCTGGGTGTCGTCATTAGGGTACCCCCCCCCCCCCCTCCACCTCTTTCCCTCCCCGTCTTCCTCAATATCGATTAAGCATTATCTTGGCAAGTGATTTGGCCAGCTAATCGGGAAGCTTTCTTAGCCGAGTAGAGCTCCTCTACACCAAATACCAGCACCCGATTATTACTTAAACGTTACTGGTAGAACTCCAATTAAATGTGCCAAATACTCGTCGACGCTCAAGGCATTCCATTTCTCATCAAAACCCAACAAAACCATCCGCTTTAATTTTCCATGTAAGTATTTCAAGAGATTTTCCTTCGAAATCGTTTAATGCTCCTCTGCCGCCTATACTCAAGACGCCTTCATCTTGTTTTCCTCATTCCTAAATAAGCTCAAGACGTTAATAAATTCTCTTCAAGTGCTCCCTACTATCAGATATTCTTCCAAAACAACTTAAAAGATATTCTTCAACCCAACTCCACTCACCACACTTCGATGAAATGCTAACGGAATAAACTCACTGCGATTCGACCTCAAACTCCTACTCACAGAAAAGAACATCATCATTCACTAATTCACTAAAGGACGCACACATTCATACCACAAACCACTTCTCAATCTAAGGATATGCCTGCTACATGACAGACCAGACCCCCGGCTTAGAGCTACAGTAATGTTCAAAAACTCGTTGGCTCATTTTTTGCACTCCGCTGTCTCTACAGCAGCTATGCTCAATCTCCCTTTTCCTAAATTAATACAATATAATTGTTTTAGCTAATAGTTCTTCCCCTAACTTAACTATTTACCAACCTGAATTCCAATCCTTTAGTCCTTGCTTTCTCATAGGGCCTCATTTCAATGCGGAACATTCCACAAAGGGAAGCCGTCTCATCAATCCTCGTGTCAGATTTCTGTATGACATTCTTCAATCGAAAAATTATATATTCTTCAATATTTCTTCAGATTCTCCTTCATACTGGCCAACTGATCCCTCTCGCACTCCCGACCTGGTTAATTTAATAATTTCTGGACCAAGATAAATATCATAATCAGTTCAGTCACTGCTTGAACTCTCATCTTCATTTAGCCATTCATTTTGTCTTCAATACAGTTCCTCTATTACGTTTCCTGAATCTGTCTCCAAGGCCTATTATTACGAATTAGAAGTTATTTTAACAATTCTCCTAACCCATAGACGTTACTATACCTCCGAAAACATCACCTGACGTGGACTTGAATGATTTGATATTCAGGAAAGCCATACAGACCAGCACCATGAACGTAAGCAGGCCAAATACAGGCCTTCCTACACTTCTAATAACCTCTCAACTAGGCTCCAAGTAAGGGCGCCGAGGACCCGTTACCTATCGGACTACAGTCCGCCCGCAAACAAAAGAACAATTTCATACATTTTTTAAGAGTTCAGACTTCTTACCTGAAGACTGCTAGTTGACCGCGGGAAAAATCGCTTTGTGAGCTGAGGACATATCACTGGTTTGAGTTTGCGTCTCTCTCACCACTTATACTTTGGAGTAATCCGTTCCATTAAGGTCTTAAGTAATATTTTTCTTTTAATATCTTGATTTAATTCTGTTAATTTCATTGCAGAGAGAAGCAGCAGCTATAAAGAGAAGGGAGGGGTAAGGGGTCAGCATCATGGCACACTCAGCCAGATTTTCATACCCCAAACCCCTGCGCCAAAGCTCGCAAGGTTCCAGACAACGGCGCCAAAGCTCCGGTAAGCACCATCAACCTTGATTACCTTCATTATTTATATCACCCCCTGACGGCTCTTAGCTTAAAATCTACAAAATGTATATCCAGAAAGGTTTTCTAATAATACAGCTCGTGAAATTCGTTATAATTAATCTTAATTATATTTCAGATAAATATTTTTCATCTAGTCCTTTGTGTAGATTATAAATAACGACTAAAACATATCAATTTATGATACATGGTTACTGAAAATGAAAGACGATGTATGTAGGACAATTTATATAGTCAATTTCCTCATAAAAAAAATTGTATTATGAGGACTAAGCGCTTTCAGCGACTCCTGCCACCATTATGAGTGCTATAGCAGAAGAATAAACAAACAGCTTTTTGTAAATCAATAACAAAATAAATAAAATAATAGGATTAATATCAATGCATCTATTTTTTTCTCAAAACTAATCCAAAGGAAACGAGTTGTTTTAAATAATAATATTTATTAATTTAAGTCACGCGGAATTTATTTTGCTAGTGGTACACGCCTCACGCGGAGCTAATGTCTTATTTCTCTTTGTATTTTTTCTCATTTGTAAGCTTTGTCCTAATAGAGGAGGCAGGAGCAAGTTATACACCACGTGGGCAGCTAGGAAAACTACTAGAATAACAAGAAAAAGCCCCTAGGTAGCGCTATAATTCAGTTTTACGAGAACTACTAGAATAACAAGAAAAAGCCCCTAGGTAGCGCTATAATTCAGTTTTACGAGAACTACTAGAATAACAAGAAAAAGCCCCTAGGTAGCGCTATAATTCAGTTTTATGTGAAAACATAAAACGGCCCAATGTGCCGCACATCGAAATTAAAGTGCGTAAAATTGAATAAAATCAGTCCTGTAATAGGCCACGAGGGCTCTGAGGGGCAGGTACTATACAGGTATCCGAGTCATGACCATACGGTACACTAGGGAGATAGTGTGGTCTGTACTCCGGCCGCCTGATATCCCCCTTTGCAGGTACCCATTAATAAATTAATTAAAGGCTGGGTTGGCTTAGGGACGGTCAGAGAGGCCGAATTCAACCCATGAACGAAGACACTAGAAGATAAAAATCTTTAGTGCTTGCTCGAGATTTGAACTCAAGTCCTCCAGCATATCCAGTGTTCTACCACGGATCAAACCTCACCCAAAAACAAGAAACAAATTGAAGGAAGTCAAATCTGCCCGAACCAACGTGACACCTGAAATACGGCAAGCACATGCGATTGCTAGTTAAAGGTTATAAGCTTTTCCTTGGTTTCCGAAGTGTGGGAAGTGAAAGGTAAGAGATAGTCAAACTCCGACGAATAGTCGGGCCCGGCACACGGCGAGAGACCACGGCAGTCAATGTGTTAACGGATTAATATAATAACAGTTTGGTGTCCTCTATGCAATTTTTATTTTCGTATTTATTATTTTTTTATATTAAATTTTAATGCGTATATAATTTTTATTTAAGTAACATCTTAATTTCTGTGATATCTTGGTTTTATTTATTGCTGAATTTTAGTTGTTAGACTTAGTGTTTATTCAAATATTGTTAGTTTCTCAATTATGGTCATTTTTAAGTGGACATTTATGGAATAAGTTTAGTTACTTTTTGTTTTATTCAGTGTTAACTCTTAGTTGTTAGTTTTATCTAAATATTTTTGTTTGTTTTACTCACTCCGGGGTAATATGGATGAAGGAGATTGCTACACGTTCGTCTCCATTATGGGAACCCTAAAACAAACGCAAAAAACATGTCGTTGAGGCACAAAATTGGAAAACACGTCCTTCCGGGTACCCAGAACGGGCCCAGGAAGTTTCGTCCATTGGTACAACCGCAGAAGTCCCCGGAGTCCAATTTTGCCACTCTGGCGATCCTATGTAAAATGGTCTGTGAAAATTTGTATGAAATTTACTTCCTTATATCGATTGGGCGAGAATAAAGTTCATTTTCTCTTTAAAAAAATGCAGTTTTATTAATATGCGACACGAACGAGCCCTGACTATATCTATCTTTGCAATCCAAACGGCTAGCGATCTCCTCTCAGAATATTTTTGACTTAGTTATATTTGCCAACTCTGATCTGAACAATCTATGTCTGATCAACACAGACAATTATTAGTCAAGTCGAAAAATATTAAAAATGTGTCATTTCTACTTCTATCATAGCACAAGTACTTTCCATCTAATACTTATCGAGTATTAAATATGCAGGTTTCTTTGTATCTCGTATAATAACGTTCGTTACAAATTAAATCAATATCGCAGAAGAATGTATATACTGGAAAGAGGGACTCAAATCAATTAAAAATTATTCAATTATCTATATGGATAACTACAATTACTCGTTTATTCAATCAAGTAGATTATCCCATATCAATTAGTTGTTTAGGCAAAAATCAAGTTTAGAGGGATACATTACACGTAAATTACTAGGTAAATCCAATTATCTTATATTTCCTCAATAAAATTGAATAGAGAGCAGTATTTTCCTGGTACAATTATCAGAACATATTCCAATTAATGATTTATATTTCATGGTATCTCTCAACGAGAACAAAAATATGGATTAACATTATTAGAAGACGTATCCTCTATCACGTTCAATAATATACATAGTTATCCTGTTTTGTGACGAGATAACATTCTAAAAATTTCAAATTCCCATTTAAGGAAAGAAAACACTCCGACTCGCAAGAACTGCGTCATGTAAGGGCATTTACATGTTTCCTTATCCCAAGTGTCATTGAGAAAACTTGCTTTAGAAGTTTTTAATATTCTGTTTTTTTTCTTACTATTTTGCTTGAAAAAAAAATAAGAAGTGATTAATTTATTCACGTTAGTTTTAAAGATACCTAAAACAATGGATTAGAATGACAATGTTCTATGTAGAATGTTTACATGTTTGGCATTCGTCCAAACGAAGATATAAACATTATGGTTATGTTGGAGTAGGGAAACTATTGCAGGAAAATGTTTTATAGACAGAAAGGGGCAGTTTAGAAATTTTAGCCATTCAACGATTTGACTAGATCAACAGACACTACCAGGTCCGCCAAGGATCAGACCTTTCGGAATATTGGTCAGAGGAAGCAGGTGTCCCTCAGGACAGTGTTCTGGGCCCTGTTCTGTACATACTTTATACAGCCGATGTTCCAATAAGTACCGACACCCTCCTGGCACCCTATGCAGAGGTTACAGGTATCCTCTCATCCCATTCGTTCCATCTATGCGTCAGAGAATCTGCCTTCCCATTTGAATAAAATCGATGACTTCTGCAAAAGATGGAGAATCAAGGTGAACGAACAAAAATGTCATCTTATTACCTTTAATATCTAACCCAATTCTGGTTCACGTACACACTTCAATGGCCTGTCATTACTCCTTTCTAACCCTCAAAATTTCGTTAAAGATTCACCAATCCGGCCATATTTCAAAGAATATTTATCCGATTCAAACCAAACTTGGATGGTGGATAAAGGCCCTAATTTGACCCATTTCCAGCCAATCGGGGTGTTTCTATGTGTTCTGGGATTGTATGCATAAACGTTTACATTTTATTTTTATTTTGAGAATCAATTTTTGCAAGTACCTTTTGAGATAATACAATAGTCATTTATTTGGTTAGAAAAAGGAGTCTTTCTTCTTTTGAAACATTTCAATGACGTAAAAATCGGATTATCTGAAGGGGAGATATTGAATTTCAACACGCCACGTTACTTTTTTGCTTACATATTTTTAGTTTCTTCCAGACTGGGAAAAATCATTATTTTTTGTTTTCAATGATATTTACCACATTAGAGTTTTTTGGGGTGCTGATTTTAAGTCTGCTATTATTTTTTGTTTAAAAAAGTGTGTAATACTAGTTTACTTGAAAACCTGAGCATATTTTTGAATTTATTTGACGAAATATTATTGTTTAACGATTATATTTTTCCTTTAATCTACTCTGGAAGTGGAGAAAGAATCATGTTCATATAATTTTCTAAACGCGATATAAAAAATAAAGCACTTTCAACCTATTATATTTGATTTCCCGGCTCCTAAGGCGCGGAATGCTCGGACACGTGTCGACTATTTTTCCATGTTAAAACACCAGAAAAAAAAGGGTCAAGATCGGTGACCCCACCGCTGTATACTCCCATGGTCAGAATACAGTAGTATACCAGAGATTTGCTGCACTGAGAGTGAAATATTAGGAGTGGCTTTCCATTCAATGTAGTGCGACGATATTTGTGGTTCTCCGGGCGTACTCTGACACCAGGCAAAGTCCTGTAGAATGGGAAAGGCCCTTTCAACCTGACGTTCGGAGCTCTTGAGCTCAGGCCACAATGACATGTCCAGGTTTTGTTCATAATGGTTGAGAGGTATAAACAGAAATTATTATTATTTTATAAAAAAAAACTCCCTAAAAATAAAATGATTTAATAAAAATGAATAATTGATCTATCAAAGTAGATAGTTTATAAATTAAGCCTATTTAAAAGTTAAATTATGAGGACGGAAGAATAAAAAATAAATTACATATACCTAGCTGTGTATGGTAAACACGGTTAATAAGAGAAAAAGTCCGACTCGCAGGAACTGCGTTGGCGCGGTTCCAGTTCATTTTTTTTTTTTTTTTTTTTTTTTACGGCGCATCTACATGGAAGTCATTAGCGCCGACATCCAGGGTGTAGCGAGTAATTTTACCAGCGAGCCGTGGGATGATAAAATTCCTGCCGGAGGTTGGGAATCGAACCCACCATCTCCCGCTTATGAATCCAAGGCGCTAGCCATTAGACCACGGGAGACCCCGGTTCCTGTTCATATCCCTATTCTCATTTGAAAAGCATTATGGCTATACCTGGGGTCGGGTCCGCAAGACCCTAGAAACCTCTTCTACCGATACTTCATTTCATACGTTTCAATGAATTGGAAAATATCAAAAAAATTTCACATATTCCTGTGTTATTTTACTATAGTAATAATTCTACAGATAAAACAAATTAAAAAATAAAATAAAAAAAAAACCAACAGCATAAAGGCAATTGAAAATATTCAAAAGAAGTCATCTAATCTTTTTCTCTTGGCAAGCTATATTTCTAACAATGAATTGTTTTTCTTATTTTGCCTAATCTGTTTTATTGTAAAATACATTATCCAACTATAAGCAATTAAAAAATAACAAGGAATAAAGGGGGTCTCCCGTGGTCTAATGGCTAGCGCCTTGGAGTCATAAGCGGGAGATGGTGGGTTCGATTCCCAACCTCCGGCAGGAATTTTATCATCCCACGGCTCGCTGGTAAAATTCCTCGCTGCACCCTGGATGTCGGCGCTAATGACCTAGATGTAGATGCGCCGTAAAAAAAAAAAAAAAAAAAAAAAAAAAAAAAACAAGGAATAAAAACAGACAAAAGAACAGTTCGAATAAGCAAAATCAATTACTTTAATGTTTTAAGCACTTATTTCTCCGATTGACATCGCCTAATAAAAACTTTCATCAGAACCTTTTTTGTAGAGCATTTAGTAAGCTTTCTAATGATATTCTTTTGTTTACCAAGATTCTCAACCTTTTTCGAGATATTAAGGAAAATATACAAAGTTACCAAAACTTTTTATGTCTGTTAATAAAATATTTTATTCTAACCCTTCCTTAACTCCAAACGTAACCAAAATTTCAACATATTAGTTTTAATGATAGTAAAACATGCAGAAAATGTTTCAACTTAATCCCATGATTCTAAGTACCCAAACCAAAAACGGTATTCAAAAACTATTTTTCCAATTTTCTCAAAAACGGTTAAAGCTATCGCCTTGAAAATGGTTTCATTCGTTTTCCTAGCCAAAGAAGCCTATAAAACGAGTACTTACAAGCTTATGAACTCAAAAACGTAAGCGTTACGATTTGTTTTGCGCGAATTTCGCCCTAAACGCCATCTTCCAGTGGGCGGATTTTGCTGGTTAACGAACTTGACCTTTCAAATCGGGCGACAGATTTTTGAACCAAATTTCATCAAAATCGGACCATTAGGGAGGCCAGAAATCCGCGAACAGACAAATATATATATACAATATAAATAAATAAATATATATATATATATATATATATATATATATATATATATAAAAATTTGAACCACCGTTATTTTCGGTCTCTAGGGGTTCTAAAACGCGAAATTTTCTAGTCGGCACTTCCGGATTGTTTCATTGTATCAACCTTATAAGCGGGGTTCCTCCCTATCGGGGAGGGAGGAACCGCGCTAAAAAAGTATATTTATATGTTTCAGCGTGTAATATAAGTAGTTAATAAGGAGGAAAAAACTTTATACGTACCTCAGTATAATATAAGAAGTTAATAATAAAAATAATAATAATACAAATTTGTAGTAACATTCTGTTTATTAAAATTAAAAAGTATTGCATTTATTATTAATTAATTCTTTATTTATATTTTTATGTACGTTAGAAATTCTTGAGTGTAGTAAAACAATGTAATGTCTATATTTTTATGTGATAGATTCCCAAGTACTATTGTTTCTTCTTCTCCTCAACAATGGGATTTACAGGAGCAGATCCCAAGAAAAAAACTGTCACTCTGACATTCATAGTGTGAAATAAAATTAATGTATGAATGAAATCTCATAACTTTAAACAGAGCACAACAAAACAAGGACTAGATTGTCGATGGGTGTAAACATAAACACCTCAACTCCGGCAGGAGAGTAGGATGAGAAATAAATGACTCCACTGGTCGGAATTGGAGGTGTAGTATAAACAGAGGAACAAGTGATGCTTGAATGTTCGGGCCCATTGAATGGAGCCGAACTCGGAAAAAAAAGTTAAGGGATGTTGGTTAGCGGTTTTTGGTCTCTAAAACTAATTGCTAGCGGAAAAGCTTTTGATTGCTCTATTGTTTTTTTTTTTTTTTTTTTTTTTTTTGTTTTTTTTGAGCATGCATCAGAACTAACATGATTCTACCTTTTCTATAGAGACGAAGCCTTTGTGTTTCGATTCTATGGAAATAGAATCAGGTGAATAACGAACTTGACGTTTCGTTTTAAAAAAACATATTTTTGTACCAACATTTATTAATTATAGAATGATATACTGACGGAATATATCGCCCTGCACCGAACAATTATGCAATGGTTTAATAAATTCTGAAGAAAAAGTTTAGAAACATGGATACTCTGAGGAAAGGGAGAAATGTTAAACTGAGATTTGTAGCAGGCGGTGCAAACTTGTCACAAATTTCTGGGCAATTATTCTCAACTTCATGACTCTTCAAGTTTTTTTCAAACTTTTTTTTTTTTTTTTTTTTACATTTCAAAACCAGATTTCCAAACCGATGGGTGTCCATATTTGGCTATAGCTTTTCTGTCTCTCCAAGCAAAATTATAACGATTTTTTTAAAACACAATTTATTCTCTCTGAATGATAATTTACTTCCGCCATTCCCAACTTTTGGCGATTTACTCTATAGACATATAGTATACAGTGTTCCAAAAATGCATTATACACTTGCTGTAATGTCTGAATAAATTATGGAAATCGTGCTTTACACAACACGTGTTAGTATGATGTTAATGTATGTGGTATTCTCGGCTAGTAAGTCGTGTAAATAATTTGAATTGCTCTGGTGGTCTCGTAATCAGCATTAGAGGGCACCTACATTGGACCCGATCCGATCCGATAGCCACCGAATGTCGGAAGAAAAACGAACACATGCTTCTTAACGGAGGTGCCTACATTGGTCCCAACCGGACCCGATCCGAATCGATGGCCACCAATTTTCGGCCGTTCGTACTTGTTTGTTTCTAGACCGATTTCGGATTGACGAAGCAAAATGGCGCCAAACCAAAAAGGTTTACAGTCTCTACATCTTAACCGATTACAATGCACTTTTCTTAAATGCAAGGTAATGAAAATGGAAAAATGTTTATAACCATCTAATGTCTATAACCTTCCAATGCTTATAACCTTCTAGCTACCTGTCTTATAAATAATTTTAAAATATGAATACTAATGCTTCTCTTATCTTAGTGTTACAGTTAAAAATTAACTGTTACCCTAAGATTTATTTTTTCGGGTTTGATAAACTTCCAGAAAATTGATTGGCCCTCAACTCCTCTTTTATACCTACAACATTTAACCTAATTGAAAGTTTCTATGCTTATTAGGTGGTAATTCTTAAATTAATCACTCATTACGAGGTCATTACTGACGAGCTGTGACTAAATTGGATCTGATCGGATCGGAAACAAGGTAGGCAAAAACGTTGGCCGTTGTCGGTCAAACGCAATTGGATTGGATCGGATCGGATCGGGAGAAATACGGGTCCAATGTAGGCGCAGCCTTAGGTAAGTGTATTTGTTACTGCCTCGTTACAACATACGCATACAGGTCAGTCTTTTCGTTCCTCTACATAGAAGTGCATTACTAAACTGTTTCCTAAGCGAAGTCTCGCCAGAATCACTTGTTCTCGTCGTGTTAGGATTTCTCTCGTCCAGGCTTTTGTTGTATTTTTAATGGCGTATTTTGTTTTCAGAACCAGTCCATTCTGTCTTCTATTCATCAAACGTCTTATTTTCGGCTTATTTGCGTAAGTCTGTTGATGTTATTTTGTTTAGATCTGGTAGCGGTGTTTCAGTTGCATATTTTGCTAGTATGCCTACTATAGAGCTCGGTGAAATACCTTCGTGTCCAGGTAACCAAAACATCCTGATTGGCGTGTTGATTGTTTTCAGTCTGAATAGATGTGTAAAAATCTCAATAACAATAGGGAATATAATTTTTTTTACGGCGCCGCAACATCTGGGTATTAGAGTCGACATCCGTGGTGCTGCTGGGATTTTTCTAAAGGGGCCCTGAAATAAGAAGAATCCCTGCTGCAGGTGGGACTCGAACCCACCACCCCCCGCATGAGAATCCAAGGCGTTAGCCACTAGACCACGGGAAATTAATTGTAAAAACAAGAGAGAGAAACGCGCTAAAATGATACTATCTATTATTAATGGCTGGATGACCATACACCATTAATCTCGTGTTGAAAATCCCATTGGAACACTCATCTAGAATAGTGAGTGATGAAGGAGCAACAGCTGCTATAGAGGATTTCCCTAAATGAAACATTAAAAAATCCTGGTGCAATTTAAATCTTAGTAAAATGAGAAGACCAATCAATCATACCCCCCTCCCCCGCATCGTGTTATTATCGCTCAACGGGTAATTAATCACATTTTTTCACACGATTCTGTAACCTTCGGAATATTAAGGTTCTATGAGATCAGGTAGATTTAAAAATGTTAATGTTTATCTCATTTCTCATTTACCAGAAATAAGCGTCGTTAAAATGTATATACATATCTCTCTATCTTTTATTTATACGGATTTACAAGACCGCGATGAAGCAATTTGCTCGTTTTATTGTGACATATTAGGGTATGTACACCGGCCAAACAATTACAATTTCTAATAATCATTCTCTGTTGTACACTATACAATGAATGTGGGATATTTGTGTATAAACGCAAACATAAATGCGAGCGGCAGTTTTTAAATAATCACATATTGTATAACTAAGGAAACCCCAAACTTTAATTCTTAAACAAAAACCTGGTTATATGTAACGATCAGGAATCATTTGTCAGGGTAGTTTTGAATATTATCTATAAGGCATTGCGGATATGAAGGGCGAATTCAACACCTGGTCAAGTTTGTTTTTCCATCTTCAGAATCTAGACACTTCAGAAATTCTACAGGTATGTTTTTCATGTTGAGTTCTCCCTTCTGTACCTTTTAAAATACATAGAGAATGTAAAAAAAATAAATAAAAACCCGTGGCTGGAAACTGCCATAGATAGGTAGGTATGCTGTAGCATTTTCCAGGAAGGTGGATACGAAAGGCAAACTTAACACTCCAATACTGGTCTACTGAATGGTAATCTAAATAAAATGTCCTTTTCGTCGAAAGTGAAGTTCACACTAATTCCTAGTCAATTATTATATAATTTTAAAAATGAGACGATAGAATGTTTTGAACATGCTCTAGTGGAGTAAGCCCTTATGGAAAAAATATTGGACACCCCATAAGTAATGTCAGGTTTATGTCGGTGGACTGTAGAAAGTCTCGACCCACGTTTTAGCGCGGTTACTCCCTATCTCCATAGGGAGAACCCGCTTATGAGGTTGACCTCATGACGCGATCCGGACGTGCCGACTAGAAACTTTCTCGTTTCAGACCCTATAGATCACGAAAATATAGGTGGCTAAAATTTGTATATATATATATATATATATATATATATATATATATGTTATTTTTAATTTTTTTTATATATATGTATATATTTATATATATGCTTGTCTGTTCGCGCTCTAGCAAGCTCAAAAATGGTCCGATTTTGATGAAATTTGGTACAAAAATCTGTCATCTGATTTGAAAGGTAGTTGTTCAAGTTCGTTAGCCAGCAGAATCCGCCTACTGGAAGATAGTGTTTATAGCGAAATTTGCGCAAAAAAAATCGTAACGCTTACGTTTTTGAGTTTATATGCTTTCAGGTACTTGTTTTATATGTTTCTTAACATAGAAAAACGAATGAAACCATTTTCAAGGCGATAAGTACGTTTTCAGTACATAATTTTATTGACTTATTCAGCCTTCCTCAAGAATGAGGATTAAGAATTATCCGTACTTAATCAGTGTAAGTTGGCTACTGTCAGTTTCCTGTGATTTGTGATGCTAATCAATTCCATTTATTCGAGATGTACGTAACCGCGCTAAGATGACGCAGTTCCTGCGAGTCGGTCTTTTATATAATATCTACTGTATAATTATTGCAAATAGGACTAATACTTTTAGCGCGGTTCCTCCCTACTCCATAGGGAGAACCCGCTTATGAGGTTGACCTCACGACGCAATCCGGAAGTGCCGACTAGAAACATTCTCGTTTCAGACCCCATAGATCACGAAAATATAGGTGGTTCAAATTTGTATATATATATGCTTGTCTGTTAACGCTCTAGCAAGCTCAAAAATGGCCCGATTTTGGTGAAATTTGGTACAAAAATCTGTCTTCTAATGTGAAAGTTCAAGTTCGTTAACCAGCTGAATCCGCCCACGGGAAGATAGTGTTTGGGGCGAAATTCGCGCAAAAAAATCGTAACGCTTATGTTTTTGAGTTTATATGCTTGCAGGTACTTGTTTTATAGGTTTCTTAACATAGGAAAACGAAGGAAACAATTTTAAAGGCGATATCTGTAACCGTTTTTGAGAAAAGTGGAATCAATGTTTTTGTAAGTCATTATTTTTTTGTGGGTACTTAGAATCGCGGGATTCAATTGAAATATTTTCTACATATTGGAAATTAATCCCAACTAAGATTTTTAAATTTTGGTTATATTTGGAGTTAAGGAAGTATGCGAAAAAAAAATTGTATTAATAGACATGAAACGTTTTCGGATCTTCACACATTTTTCGTAAATATCTCGATTACGGTTGGGAAATCGTGGTAAGTGGAAGGTGACCATTCGAATGATTACTAAATTCTCTACAAAAAAGGTTCAGATGAAATATTCGATGGGGCAACGTCAATCAGGGATATAAGTGCTTAAATCTTAAAAAGTGTTTGTTTTGAACGGGTTTTTGTCTTTGTTTATCTCACTTTTTAATTGGTTGTTTTTTGTTTTAAATTGCATTTATCAGTGAAATTAGTATTTTAGTAAAATAAGCCAAGAAACAGTGAAAGGTATTGGTAATAAGTTTGGAGTGGCTGTGGTAATTATGATGGCAGTGGTTAATCATGATGGCGTATACATAAGTTTGTTTTTAATTCTCGTATCTATATAAAGATTTTACCCTCGAGAGAATGGAATTTTATTTGCCATGAAGCACATATTTACAGTTGATTATAACAGTAAAATGAATTTGCTAGTAAAACAAAAGAAACTTAAAATGACAACGAATTTTTGGTTCGAAATAGAGCCTTCTGTGCAGTAGTCGAAGAGTGAGTATGTTTTGAGTACACAATTGTATTGACTTATTCAGACTTCCTCAAGAATGAGGATTAAGAATTATCCGTATTATTCAGTGTAAGTTGGCTACTGTCAGTTTCCTGTGATTTGTGATGCCTAATCTATTCCATTTCTTCGAGATGTAGGGAACCGCGCTAAGATGACGCAGTTCCTGCGAGTCGGTATTTTTCTGCTAGCTCTTTGACTGTTAAAACGGGATCCAGCTCGAAATCGATCAAGCCACCAGTGCACCTGTCGCTTACTCATGACATTTTCGCCATAGATTGTTGAAGTAGCATTTTCTCCTTTGTTGAATTCCCAAAGCATAACATGGCGTTAGTGGCGCCTTGGGCGAAAACATGAGAAATATAAGTGTATTTAATGCAATAATAAACACAAATAAATGGAAAAGGAGGAAACATAAAAAGACAGAATATCAAAAACAGATATTAATTATAGGACATAACATTTTGAGACATGTAAATTAAAGAAAAAAAGTATATCACATTACGGTGATATTTGTCTGTTACATCAGTGGCGTTAATACTCATAAAATTGACGAACTATAACATTCATGTTTTGAGAGCCGATAGAGATTTATGATATTCTGCAAGGACAATAGACGCATACATATATTCAATAATACTTCAGTTTTATATTTTATCTTACAAATTTTTGTTTTTTTTTTTTTAAATTTTGAATAATGGTGTCAATATGTGGATCTGCCTTCAATATGTGGGCTCCCTTCAACCCGTATCTCTCGCATGTCGTGTGATATGTGTTAGGGTGGGTTTACACTTGCTAGTTATTGCAGGAAATTTATATCAGACAGAAATTGCGACTAGTGTAAACCATGAGCAATTTATGTCTGAGATATATATTTCTATCACGAACTATAAGTTTCGACACTTCTATACCACCAGGTACACTTGTATACCACAGATTTTTACGAGAAGAATTTAATTTCAGAGATAAATATCTTGGCTACTAGCTGTATTGTCGACACTTCTATACCAACAGATGTAAACACTGATTATTTGTGCTTTTGGTAAATTTATCGCAAATTAGAACAAATCCAGAACTGTCCTATACATATCCATGACATAAATGTCCAGCTATTTCTGTCAGTATGTAAACCTTCAAGAGAATATCTATCCGACACCTGACATAGATTTCCTGCGAGAAGTGTCAGATGTAAACGCACCCTAAGGGTGCGTGATAGTTATTGCAGGATATTTACGTCAGACAGCAATTGTCACTAATGTAACCTGCAAACAATTTGTGCCTGAGATATATATTTCTATCACGAGCAATAAGGGTGCGTTTACATTTGCCACTTCTCGCAGGAAATATATCTCAGGTGTCGGATATAATAATAATGTTGATAATTATCTATCCGACACCTCAGATATAGTTCCTGCGAGAAGTGTCACGTGTAAACGCACCCTAAGTATATGTGCCGTCCGTTAGTATGTGTTTTATTGTCAGTGTCACATTTCAACTTCTGCAAAGTGGTTCGGAATGTCGTGTCATTGCGAATTAGTCAGCAGTGAATGTCCTATTCTGGGCCTGGTAACTACGACTTCTTCTCTTCTTGTGTATTAATTTCTCAATGGCCAGGCACTAACGCACTCCTATTTCACGCAATTTATTGTCTGTAGTGTACGCCCATGTCTTTTGCTATTCGTTTATAATGTGCAGATAAATTACTTTTAAAGACGTTTGTTCTTCGCCAGTTCCTAATCTTTTCCCTTCTTTGTGTTCAGCCTATTTTTACACATGTGTTATTTTGATTGTTTAAGTAACATGCGTGTACGTATATATATATATATATATATATATATATATATATATATATATATATGTGTGTGTGTGTGTGTGTTTGTGTGTTTATTATATCGTAAAAATAATTTTTCTATAACTATTTTCTTTTTGCAAATGCCTTATAAGTAAAAAAATTGTACATTTCTCATTTATTACCTTTTTTTTCTTCTAACGCGTTTGACAACTATGGCCTCATTTCTTGATTTAAAAAAATCTCAGAAAGTACAAAAAGAACATTATACTCTTACACAACATTCACAGCTATGGCTGCTTTTGTAATCATCTTTACAGTTTATAAGTATAATTAATCGATTGTTAATTTTATATATATATATATATATATATATATATATATATATATATATATATATACGCATGTTACTTAAACAAGCAAAATAACACATGTGTAAAAATAGGCTGAACACAAAGAAACGAAAAGATTAGGAACACACACACACGCACACACACACGCACACGCACACACACACACACACACACACACACACACACACACACACACACACACATATATATATACAGTGGAACATGGATAATTCGAAATCGACTTTAATTCGAATATTTCTCTCGGTACCTGGAATTTAGGGCATAAACAATGTAAAAAGATCGTGGTTAATTCGAATAAATTTTTGGATAATTCGAATTTTTTATGAGTCTGTGCCTACACTGGGAAGTGGACAGAAAGGCGGTCGATCTTAAATCTTGTGAAAATATTCTCCCCTCGGGTAAGAAGGATTGTAAGATACGGATGTAGGGGTTCCGGGAGAAGAAGCGCGGCGGTCTCATAGTCTAGTTCTTGGACTCTAGGAGTTCTGCAAAGTGGTGGGTCGCGCTTCCTCCCTTCCAGGGGTTGTAGTTACAAACACCATCCCGTCGTTTTATCCTAGAATTCCCTCCCACCTTCATTTCTCATTCAGTTATGTCAGTCAGCGCCTAGATCTGTTTTATTGTTTGTGCCTTGAATTTCCTGTGTACAGTACAGTTCAGTGAGTTGTTGATTTAAGAAGTTATAAAACTTTAACGTTGTCAAAGAAAATAGCTGCGATTAAAGAAGTTGAAAAAGGAATAAAGAAAAAATATGAAATTGCCAAGGACTTTGAAATTCCTCCTAACACTTTACCAACTTACCTGAAAAATAAACAAAAAATTCCTGCCCATGGAAACGACTTTCAAAACAATAGATTTTTATTTTTACTTTTTTGATAAATTATTTATTACTTACGTTTTTAATCATCAATTCACGAAATGATTGTTTTTCTTTAAATAAAATGTATTTTTTTTAAATTAAAAAATGTGAAAATATGAAGTTCGATTTTTTAGCCCTTTATTTTCAAAAACTTTTGTAATTCGAATTTTGGGTAATTCGAACTTTTTTATCGGTCCCTAGGGGTTCGAATTATCCAAGTTCTACTGTATATATTTATATATATATATATATATATATATATATATATATATATAATGTGGAGACACACATAGACGACGCCCTGGTGAGTTCTTTGCATAGCCTTCATGTATTGTCTTAGAAGAAACTGAAAGGCATAAAGTTTAGTACAGTTCATATAAACCATCTGTAAATCTGGAAGTTGTCCCCTAGATTCGAGATTCTAGTTGAAGCTATTTCTCGTGTGATGTCTAGGAGTAGTCTTCCTACAACTGCTTCCTTCTTCCTTTGCGGCAGCTCTCCTGAAACATACATATATAATGAAGTCTTGAGGGAGGGCCGCCTGCACCTCTTAACAGCCTCACCAGATGCGTCCCTAAATGAATTAAGAATGAAGAAGCTTTAGAACCTGGGAGCTTTACATTTTGCGGGGAATAAAATTACCATTTTCATAAATTCGAGTGTCCATTAATTCCTTTTAAGCATTACTAGAACAATACGATTGTTCATTAGTTTACTGTATTATAAAAATATATTGAATAGTTTAATCATCAACTTGAAGCTTCGCACTTCATGACTCAAGTGGCTTTGCCGATTCTTGTCACATGAAGAGTAGTCTTGTAAGTGAGCATCTTGCTGCCGCCGCACAGTATGGCCGACATTTCGTGTTTCAAAAAAGGCTACGGCCTCCAAATCTTAACCGATTTTAATGAATTTTGTTTTTAAATGAAAGCTAATAAAATATAGAACAACTCTATCTACCAGATTTTTATTTTTTTGTTTTCTCTATTTATTAAATTACGTATAAATAATTCACTTACTACGTAAATTGAACAAATAATAATATTTTATTTTTCATCAAACTTAATATCAGCACTGATACAGTTGAAATTAAACATTCAAACCCTGATTAGACTTGGAAGAGAACTGACACATTTCGATAAAACGTAAATTTCTCTTAATTCAACAATAAGATTGATTAAAATAATATGATTTTTGAATAATTTGAAAATAGATTTTAGTATTTTCCCGAGTCTAATGAGGGTTTGAATGTTTAATTTCAACAATATCAGTGCTGATATTAAGGTAGAGGAAAAATATTTTTTTTTTAATTGTATTGTATTGTATTTTGAATTATTTACACGTAAATTAAAAATTAGGGAAAACAAAATACAAAAATCTGGCCAAACAGTTTTGTTCTAAATTTGATTAGCCTTAATTTAAAAAATATTCATTGAAATCGGGTAATATTTATAGGCAGTAGCCTTTTTTGAAACATGAAATGTCGTTTGGCTCCACTCGTGCGCCGTCCCAGATGTAGATCTAGATAAAGCAACTCACCTCTGCCAATAAGGTAGATGCAGAACACATTACCCAACGACGATGAAACGTCGCCTTTGAGGTTACACTCGCAACATAATGGCTCCAATGTGCGCCGTCCCAGATGTAGATCTAGATAAAGCAACTCACCTCTGCCAATAAGGTAGATGCAGAACACATTACCCAACCACGATGAAACGTCGCCTTTGAGGTTACACTCACAACATAATGGCTCCACTGTGCGCCGTCCCAGATGTAGATCTAGATAAAGCAACTCACCTCTGCCAATAAGGTAGATGCAGAACACATTACCCAACGACGATGAAACGTCGCCTTTGAGGTTACACTCACTACATAATGGATCCACTGTGTGCCGTCCCAGATGTAGATCTAGATAAAGCATCTGACCTCTGCCAATAAGGTAGATGCAGAACACACTACCCAACGACGATGAACGTCACCTTTGAGGTTACACTCACGACATAATGTTTAAAAATAGCTCTTTTAATCTTCATCAATCCTATATATTGAGAACCAGAGTTCTATATATATATATATATATATATATATATGAATAACAATAATCCTTCCTAGTAAAGAAACATCAAATAGAAGATATATATATATATATATATATATATATATATATATATATATATACATATATATATATATATATATATACATATATATATATATATATATATATATATATATATATATATATATATATATATAGTTTAAGGTAAAAATGTACAATTTATTATATAACCACATAAATGTTTTGGATTAATTTAATTAATTTTTATATTTTATATAAATAGGAAGATTCAATTTTATAATTTAAATTGATTTTTGCTATTAAATTTTGTCTCTTATGTTGTTATCCCCTTTTTCCTCACTTATATCACTTCTATCAATCGGACATCGCCCGGAGGTCTATAGGTGAACCTCGTACCCCATACCGACTAGAGACACCCAACACGTCAACCACAGTATCGTGTCACAAACGAAGACCTCCTCGTGAAGCATAACACTGCTGAACAACATGAGTGCCTGTCCCACTTTTGCAACCCGCCTAACATATTCGAATCCGACCCTTGTGCCGGCCTCTTTTAAACCGATAGCTTGGAGTAAGCCGAATATGGTGCGAGGAGCCTGTTCTATGAAGCAAGCCCTGTACAAGGACTTCGTTAGTAACACGGCAATGGCCATAAGTGAGAAGTTGTCCGTCTGTACACTTTTTCGAAAAATGGCCAAACATTTGACACTTATAGCATCTGATAGTTCCTACATGGCCGCCAACCACGGAAACGTTACTGCCGAGGTATACCCTACCCGATTTAAGTAACAGGACCCTCAGTTGAGAGTTTACTTCTGAAATCATGTTATAGGCCTCAGCTATTTTCTGTACAGACTTATACAATAATTTGACTTCAGTATTAGCACCCACTTCGCCACTTATGTTTTGCAAACGCAAATAAATTTGGGTACTTGCCTTCCACGTTTCGTGTGGCGGACCGCACAATAATTTTGTGTTTAAGCAGTGGCTTCTCTTTTAAGTTTGCTTACAAAGCGAGTAAGTTAAAGTTCCCAAAGATTCTTTGGCTTACCTATCCCCGATCGGCTCCTACTATCATACCTCCACTCCTGCCCTTAATGACTCTCCGGACCTTGAGCCCTTTCCTTGCAGGGTAGAGGGATTTCAGAACTTGCTCCTAGTCTTTATAGTGGCTTTTTATCTTTTGCTCAAATACACCATGCCTTGAAGAGGGATGGTTCTTTTTGACGACAGATGATGAGGCCTTTGGGCTACACCCTTCTTTCTCCAGTGATCAACCCTATAGTACTGAGATTCCGAGCATCCACAGACATACAATGCAACAGGAGCAATGGAAGACACTAGGGGTTTTAACCGTCCTTTCACACCTACAATGTAGGAAACATTAGTGGAAGGATTCACAAAACTGTCGATGCTTGATGATAGTTGGATTTCAGTACAAGGCTAATGATATGGTCTGCTATGCAATAGTATATGAAGTGCAACGTAATTTTTCATGATTTGATCAATAAACAGGGAATGATCGATTAACGTTTGCTTAAAAATAAATAAATATTTGCTAAGTGATTAGGTTGGCAAATAATTGGTTATAGCTAATAAATTCTCCCTGTTAAGTGCATCTTAGGCCCGGTTAGAAAAACACCATAAAATTATTCATTGCAGCGTTTCTTTGTCTGTAAATACTTAAATCACTTGATATCCCTTTTAAGCGATTAGTAACTGCTAAAAAAGTAAAAAACCTCAGCTTTGTTTTTTATAATAAAAGATTAACGAACTTGTTTTGACAATTTAGTTATTTTCTGTTACAATTTAATTACACAGTAAGCTTTTTAATCACATAGTCATCCTTTAAAAGAAGGAAGAGCTCCTTGCACAGTGTCAGTCTTCAATCCGATCTCGAAGGAAGAGTAGGGTAGAAAGACACTTTTTTTTCTGTACCAGTCCTTGGTCTCATCTTCTTATGTCTCTATTAATGGTATGTGAGTATGTGTTTCTTAAATAGCGGGACTAAGGGGGTTGCAATATATATTGAGTGTTTTCATACAGCCAGAATAATATTTTTTTGGGGGGTATAACCATGGTATTTAATGAAGCCAACTATCCTGTACCTACTATTGTTATTATACATTATTGAATGATAATTACAACAATTACCTACAACTTAAGACACACAGTTGAGAAAGATTCTTATCCGCTTATTATCTTCTGACCTTACTTTCTACCTTATTTGTCTTTTACTGATATTGATGACGTTACTTACTAACAGGTTAAGCATAAAAAGGGTGGAGAAGTGGAGATGTAAGTCATGTTTCAGCGTGTTTCTCTCTTATCTAATGGAGTAATACCCGCTTATGCCGTCGACTCGATGACTTAGTCCGGAAGTCATGAGATCAAATATCGATGTTTTGTAGCCCATTAGTCAGAAAGAAAAAAAATTAGTATATATATATATATATATATATATATATATATATATATTATATATATACAATCCCCCCCCCCCCCCCCAGCTCCCTTAAGTGTACTTGTCTGAAGTTATTGTTATACTAATCCAGAGGGCATCTGTTTTGGGTTGGATATTTAGAGAGGGGACGCTAATTTTTGTGGCAATATCTTCGGAAAAACTAAAGCAATAATTGAGACATGCATAAATCGGAAATTTTCCAGAATATTTCTTTTAAATTTGAGAAAATTGAATACATCACGATCTTTTTTTATCCTTTCCCTCATAACTGCGAAATAATTCACACTAGAGACCTTTTCAGGACATTGAAAGATTTGTAAAAAAATGATCTATAATGTGAAATAATTAAATTGATTCGTGGCTTTGCGAATTAACAATAAGCATGACAAAATGGACATTTGTTGTATGTTTTTTGGCAGCTCAACATTTATTAAGGACCTTCATATTCTAGGAAAGAAACCTTGATCATAGAATAAAATATCCCATCGTAGTTTAAATCAGTTTAATAGTTTTTGCAGCGGAAAAATTAACATTTTTTAAATTGTTAAAAATGCAAACGAAATTGCTTTATATTTATGAAATATTTTTGTAAAAGACATTAAGACACTTAAACTTTCAAAAACATATTTCAGATTGATAATAGATCAATTTCAGGAATTATTTATCCTTATTTACTCGCCGATAAATTAGCTCGATATAAACACACACACACGCATATATATATACATATATATATATATATATATATATATATATATATATATATATATACATTTCTTTATCCACTCAAAAATTCTTTTTCTGATTTGAAATATTGTCCGCAACTATTATTTAAGCAAAATTCGCGCGAAATAAATCCAAGATTTTATGGCTTTTTCTTTATCAAATGAAACCCTTTTTTAATGATATGAAGGAAACTGAATAAAAGTTTAAGAAACTTGTCTTTTCTTGAGAATTTCGTATATTTTTTTAAATATCCCGATAACCAGTTCGAAAAATATGGGAAGTGTAAGGAGTCAATTTAATAGTTCAATAAATTTCCGACAATAACGGCTTTTATGACATTTTTGCTAGTGATCTAATCCGAAGAAATCTGCGCTAGAAATTCGAAAGTGTGGGCTTCTTCTTGTTTTGAACTGTTTCAGTCTCTGTTTGCCTCAGTTTTAAATTGGTTGCTGTTATTTATGTTATTTATAGCTGTAATTATTCTTATCTCTTTATTATGTAAGTAAGATAAGTAAATGAGAAGCATGTGTGTCCTATGTTTTGTTCTTAACAGTTGAAACGAGTAAATTCTAGCTTGCTACGGTCAATTTCTTTTCAACGAGGTGTTTTTTCAGGGGATGTTCACATTTCTCACAAAATATCAGAATAAATAATTAATTATCTCAAAGGGCACTAGGGATAAAAATGAAAACGCGCTAAGATGACGCAGTTCCTGCGAGTTGGAGATTTTGAAATTTTCTATAGAGATGATTTTCCATTTACTAAGATGAAAATATACGGAAATAAATAATTCAAAATCGTCGATGATTCAGTTGGCAGTGGGGAAAAAATCACTTCCTTTCTCCATTTCATACTGAAATAATAAAAATCTTCGAACCGCCAGGAAAAGAAGGGATTTGTTCTTTATTCATATCGTCTATTCCTGTGAATACCATGACGAAATTAGGAATGATATGATTTCAGTAATAGGCAAACAAGCATTCCGAGAGAGGTTAACACATTGGTGTCGGCCTGGTATTGGACTGGCATAAGCCAGTGGTCGGACAGTTTATCTATATTCCGGGAGAAGGGACGTTCCTTGAACGTGCCCAGGCCCATGGAATCTCTTGCATATACTAACCTGCATTACATGAGATATTTTGTCATTTGCGTGTTTTTACTGAAATATTTTGTTCATGTTTGTCTTATTATTAATTGATAAAGAGGGGTCTAGATTTTTTAAAATAAAATGTAATCATTCTTAAGTGCATTAGCCATGGTTCAGAGCAATACTGGCAAGTAGAATTGCTTATATATCTACAGTTGGGTCTATTTGTATTTATACTACGTGTATTATATAATGGTAGTTTTAAAGGGATATTACCTTATATGAGTAATTTATTGAAGGTCATTCATTTTAAAAAGGCGAGGTAAAATAATCTAAAAAAAAATGCTTTATCCGATATGAAAATGCTTTATATGATCATAAATTGAGAAAAGTGTTATTTACAATAGAAAAAATATGTACAAAAACTTAAATAAATAAATGAAAATTTAACAAAATTTTCAACACATTAAAACGCTAAAACATTACACACTATTTATCAAATAAAGAAATGTGATACTGCCTGAAACATGGGACTAAACAAACGCTCGGCTGGTCTGGGCAATCTGGGTAAAACAAAATTTCTGATTTCCGCTTCCCATTTTTTTTTTTTTTTTGCATTGACGACAATCCTTCTGTTTCTGTCGCTTCGTGTTACCTTTAAAACCCAATAGATCTCGATAATGATGCATAGGGATTAGAGATGCGTTCGCGAGTTATGGGTTCAATTGCTGGGTTACGAACAGATCCAATACGCAAAGATCACAAGATTTATGATAATGGATTTCCGAAATGTTTTCAAAAAAATTTCTTCTCAGGCAAACTTCTCTTATATAATGAATAAAAAAATGTATTCTAGTAATTAAAAAATAACTAAAGCACGGAATTTCAAACAGAATTCACTCCTTTAAAAAATTATAATCACTAACTTGGATGTGCCGGTGCGGATAACTTTTGTTTTTTGCGTACCATAGAAATTTAAAAAAACGTAAACTGATTTAAAACTCAACCTCATTTAAATATTTTCTTTGAAATAGAATAAAAAACTTTTTACAGTAAACCGTAAATATCTAAAGAACTACAAATGCTAGGCGAGAGCGACAAAAACGGGTAAAACCGTACTCATTCGCTGTACAGGGCGTACTAACAGAATAACAGGTAGAAAGAAAGCCGAGGCTGACAAATTGTACATTTTAGAAATATAGAGATCGTTTTTAGAACGTGGTCCGGCCCAGGGGATAGCCTAGCAACACGTTCCTGAAATGTGCTCCGGCACCAATGTGTCAACATGTATTGCGGATAGGGTAACATGCATTGCGGAATAGGCTTAGATGCCTTGCGGGATAGACTGACGTGCCTTGCGGGATAGTCTAACATGCATTGCGGATAGGGTACCAAGGATTGCGGAATAGGCTTAGATGCCTTGCGGGATAGACTGACGTGCCTTGCGGGATAGTCTAACATGCATTGCGGATAGGGTACCAAGGATTGCGGAATAGGCTTAGATGCCTTGCGGGATAGACTGACGTGCCTTGCGGGATAGTCTAACATGCATTGCGGATAGGGTACCAAGGATTGCGGAATAGGCTTAGATGCCTTGCGGGATAGCCTAACCTGCCTTGCGGGATAGTCTAACATGCATTGCGGGATTGACTAACATATATTTATTGTGGGATAGGCTACCTCATTGGGTAAAGGCTAACAAGCATTCCTGGGTAGGTGACCCGAACAGCAGATACAATACTACATAAGTTACGCATAGTAATTTTGATAATACGATTTAATATAAGGGCTCCCAACATCATCCTCGAAACTCCTTCAATGTTCTGCTCTGAGCGATGGCTGGAGTGGAGGAGAGATGGGTGAACGGCCGGCGGAGTTTTTATATAAAATCTCCTTTATACTTTCCCGGTGGGGCTTGTCATTCACATATTGGAACCGAATCCGAGTTTGGTCCCAATTAGTACTGATTAGTGGGGCTCTAATATATACAGCGCATTGAAATAAAAAAAAATGGTTTATTCAAGGGATACTCAGAATGTGTTTATCCTTCACATGTAATACATGTAATTAAATATTTTCTTTATAGCTAGCATGAAATGTATTGCTATGGAAGTTTTACAAAACCCTGGCTGCTTTAAGTAACGGGCTAGATTTTTGAGGTAGTAAAGTAGAACGAATAGCAGGGAAAAAACGGTGGTTTTTATGGTAAATGTGTGGTTGAACTAACTGCGATATGTTATGGCAGCTCTTCCCGATAAACTCACCTGCTAACTTGTATTTTCCACCGCCGGCGATGGAAGATTTTTTTAGAGAGTTTTTTTCTTTCCCCTTCACGGCACGTCACTCGCCTTCCCATCCACGGGGGAAAAGGTGGCTCAAAACTCTCTGAATTAATCTTTCCTTCATAGATCGGGAGGGAGGAACGGCTTCTCACCCTGTTCCACAGGGCTATCGAGTGATTGATGCCTTTACAAGGATTCATTGTAGATTGCCTCCCATCTAGTCTATTATGCTCTCCAGAGATTGCCTCTAGCTACAGAATCAGGTCCTTAATGGTACATCATTCACAAAAATCTTAGGGCTCAACTGTATTGCATTATCTCTAGGATGCGCAAGAGGGGGGGGGGGACATGAAGCCTCCGTGCTCTTCAATCTATAGATATAATAAAATTCTAACGGATCGCTGTCTGTACATGGAAGATACATCAGAAATAACCAAAATTCAAACATCATTGTTTATATGAAATTCAAACATTCAAAAAATATTTCCTCAACTCAATACCATGATTCCATGTACCCAAACCAAAAACTAGATTCTACAACTATTTTCCCCCACTTTTCTCGAAAACGGTTAAAGCTATAAAAATGGGTTTAATCGTTTTCTCATGCCAAGAAGCCCATCACACGAGAATTTACGAGTAAATGATGTAAGCGTAACGATTTTTGTCGCATGAATTTCGCTCCAAAACCATGTTCCAAGCGACGGATTCTGATGGTTAACGAATATGACCTTTCAAATAAGACGAAAGATTTTTGTACCAAATTTCATCAAAATCGGACCATTATTCACTTGGCTAGACCGCGAACAGACATACATATGTATACAACTTTGAACCACCGTTATTTTCGTTCTCTATTGGTTCTGAAACGTAAACTTTTCTAGTCGGTACTTCCGGATTGTGTCATGAGGTCAACCTTATAAGCGGGGTTTCTCCCTATGGATGGGGGGGGGCACCCCGCTAAATATACTATTGGCGGCCTTTGTCAGCGCAATAGTACCCAAAACAATAAGTTTTAGATTTTTTTTGTGTGTGTCTGCTGTCAGACTACTCTAACCACACTGGGCCACACAATCCCTAATGGAACAGCTTTGTGGCTCTGTCAAGTTTTAGCATTCCTGACAGCCTCTATGCTTGATCCCCGATGGCTATTCGTCTAATATCATGTATAGAGAAGCATTACTGTAAAGTAGAATTTGGTAAAATACTCATACGTCGGCGTTTATAACCCAAAAGATATATCCAAAAATGCTGCCCTAAGTCGCGGGCACAGCTAGTTATTTATACATTCATCTTTATTCAAAATGTTTATGGAAGTATTTGGTACATTTTCAAACAGTGTAATTTTTTCTAAACCTGTTGACTGGACTTAAACATTTTTGAGAGTAAAAGTACATAAAATAGGATACAGCCCATGAATTAGTAAGAGAACAAGCTCAAATGCGTTTTTGACGCTCATCAAGAATTACCAATATTGTGAATGATGACTTTTGAAAATATTTAATCTAACTTGGAATGTACCTTAATGAGGGAAGGTATCAAACAACCTAAAACTTTAATATTGGTTAGGCAATATATTTTAAGGCAAAACGTTTGAAGGAACATTTATTACAAATAGTTTAACAATTTTCACATCAAAAGCTAATGTTATATGATAAAATTTTATAAGACAATAATATTAGGTTGAATTCGATTAAATATCAGACCTAATTATTTCGTTGGAATTATTAAAGTAAGAATCTATCTTTTGTTTACAAATACTGATGCTTTGGGGATTAAATTAATCTGTAAATATTTGTCTTCCATTTTGAAGCTTTATCGTTCAGTTTATTGTGAGCGTTTCAAGTGTTTGTATTATGATTTATTATCATTCATCAATTAAACTTGGACATAATAGTTCATGTTTAAAAAGACTTGAAAACCTCCTGACGTGCTGGGGCCAAACGGACTCCGGATTTGAATTCAGCGTGTCGAAAGACATAAGAATATATGTACTGTGTCTTTGGAACCGACCACTTTTTCTATTTTGTGTGCCTGTCTTGCCAATGAATAAAATATTAACACACAACGAAATAAAAAATAACCGGAAGTATAGTTAAAAAAGAGTGTTACCTAACTTTCGATGGCGGGTCCACTTATATATATATATATATATATATATATATATATATATATATATATATATTTATATATATATATATATATATATATATATATATATATATATATATACACACACACAGTAGACTCTCCCTTATCTGGCGTTCTCTTAACCGTCGCTCTAATCCGGCAGTCTCCGAGAGGAATGAGTTCCTATAAGACCTCCCCTTCTTCGCTAGCCAATCATTTATTTCGGGGTATTTAATTGAATGGAAGTCAAAGAAGGCACCTGCGGCGGGAGAGCCTGATATACACTAGCAAGGATTTACATAACTTCAATTTATTTTACGTAAATATGCAAATAAATATATTAAAAGTGATACATATTATTATATCCTTAAATAATAAAGTTTTTCAAGTACATAAGGGACAGCTTCTAACTGAATTCTCTAATCCGACTGTACCCCGGTC